>JASAMZ010001588.1:0-21244 GCA_030248115.1 Linhomoeus sp. GSCO2_2 | reverse complement strand
TATGTGGGTGGGCTTGTGTGCAACTTGGAAGCAGCTGCCAATGACCAACACACCTCTTCCTGACCACCTAACCAACCATCTCCGCAGGACACAGACACACAAGCAGCTTCTGCTGCTGCCTCCCTCACTAAATCATTAAGCTCCGTCTACCGACTGATGTCACCGTCTGTGTACCTAGATATAGGTGGCCGCAGGTGAAACACGATACAACTCTCCCTCTGTGGAGAAGAGAAGCTACATTACATTCCTCTGCTTAAATATGGGCGCTCCTTGGCACAGATGGCAACATACCATACATACGTGTGAATAGAATGGACAAAGAGAGCATGCCTGACTTGTTTTGCTGGGGACTTTCTAGGATGGGGTAGTGGCAGCCTGACAAGAAGGAAAGAGCGCCAAACAGTTGCCTCGAAGGATAGTGGTTGTGTGAATTATTAGTCATATGGTAACTAGGTACTGAACTTTGATTCTTTTATTGATATTGTCCTTTTATTGATTTTTTCTTTCATATTCAACTTTTATGACAAGCATGTAGAACTGGTGAATAGTCAGTAGGATCCAGTTCAGTGTTCGCCTTCAAGTAGTGCCTTAACTGTTGTGCACCCTGTACAAGTATTCGACACCTTGTTCAAACTTGGCCGTCTTTTCACACAAGCACGCCACCAGCTCTGAACCGCACTACATACAAGTATAATAAAATGTCTAGGCGTGCTAGTGCGCCAGCAAAGTTTTAAACTGCTGGCTTCCTAGAGCAGTTAGACTTGGCCAGCAACGAAAATGGCTTTTCCTTGTCATGCAACAAAATATTCCGGGACATCTCAGCAGGGCGCATCGATCGGTCCTCTTGTAAAAGATTCATGGACACCACAGTAGGCTAAGGGCCCTCTGTCGTCAAACCTCCATGTAACTCAATCCTTGGATTCGTCTTAGCACACAGTCTTACAGGATTCATTAACCTTGAGCTATCGGGAGGGAAAATGAATCCCTCTGTCCTTCTGGTGGGAATTTGACCATAATGTTTGGTCTGACGAGGACTCAGGCGCCAATTATTCTTCGCCCAAGTTCTCTGGCCACGTGTTGGAGGGAAAGGCTTAGTTCCAGGAGGTCTTCGCTCTTCTCTTTTGCATATGAGAGAGCTTATAGCGGACGCAGTGAAGCTCTGAAGTAGTTCACTCGCCTCTCACAATCTCCCTCTGTTACTCTCTGGCACACATTCTGTATTCACTTATTCTGCCTCTCTGCCTCCCTCCTTCCCTCCCCTACAGTCCCCACCTTTCTCGCTCACTCTCCCTCTCCCTATCTCCCTCTAGGCCGACTAATTAGCCGGAGGGACCCTCTCTTCCCTGGCCCAGAGGACAGACGATATCGAGCAGAGTATGGAGAACTGCCAAGAGGCCCATTTGCAACAGATCTTTGCCATGGGAGGCGAAGAAGGGCCCTCTAATAACTCGGTTGGGTAGGTGGGCGGCACTTTGAAGTGCTGATGCATATGACCTCAGGTTCAATGGTGAATCTTTGACGTGTTTTTAACGCATCCCCTCTAGGAATTTTGTCTTCTATTGAGTGAAGGCGTAGTGACGGGTTGTTGCCCTCTGACTCACGTTAAACTTAAATTCGCCGCCCGTCATTAATTCAACCAATTTGTTGAGGGGAAGGGAAGCTAAACACTTGACCACACATCACGCCAAGTTCACGTGCACTAACACTTGCCTACGGCACTCTCTCGAAGGAAAACAGCTCTTCTCAAAAATCCTCCGATGAGTAATGGGAAACCAAAGACAGCCGTCGTCGCTGTGCGGTCTTTAAAAGTCCGTCCCGCGCGTCGCTGAATTCTCGCGAGCTCGTATCGATTTCTGCAACATCAACTCGCACCTCCAAGTCTGTTCTTCCCCAAGAAGGTGCTACCCTGTAGAAAGAGCGGAAAGCGCGCGCGCACCACATGTGGTTTGATGGCCAAATTAACTGCTGAAGGCGGCGGGGGAGGGAGAAATTTGTTGACATTTCCTCCCCCACCCCTCTACTTTTGGTGCCCAGGAGGGGGAAATGATTGTGATGCTCGCGTTCCGCAGGGAACAACTCGAAACTGGGGAATTGTGGGATAGCCTTAGTGGGAAAGGATGAGAGAGGGGTGATGGGGTTGATGCGTGACCATACCTACAGAGTGCCAGTGCACCGAATAGGCAGTAAAGCATGACTTGTGTGCCAAAGATGGACGTATCCGGATTTCATGTGTTCTGCATAGACCGTAAATATGTACTCTACGCCATCCTCTTGAAGGCTGAGGTCAAGAGGGGGTTATTGGCGTATTTACGGTACATAGTTAGTCGTGCACTGTAGCTCATTGCAGTGCTTCGCTGCCTTGGATGCTGTTTAATTAGTCTTTTGTTCTCGCAAGCAGATTTGGCTAAGACCCATAGGCAACAAACAGAATGTTATTTTCGTATGTATGTGTGTGTGCCCTTCTATGTTACGTTGTAGTGATGACATGAGACGCCCCAATATCACAAGGCATTCCAAAGCCGCCATGACCATAAAATGGTGCGAAACAAATTACGAAATGGTCGCTTGATTGGAGTTTTAACGGGAGTTGTCCCTTGGCAAGTTTTCAACTGGATGGAAAGTGTACTGCTCATCCACACTAGTCGGCGGCTCATACACAATGGCACAATGCGTCCGTTGTTCAGGAACTAAAACTGCTGTGTAGGGTGCTTGTAATGGTAGCCATAACCGGATTCTTGCTTGCTCTATGGGACTTCCACTATTTCATGGTTGAATCGAGTGTTGCCATGCTCACATTTGTAGCCTGTATCAAGTGACAATGCTATGTAGTGTGGCTGCTCTGAGCTACTCAAGTGGTGCAAATTAAAACACATTTTGTATGAACAGCCGACTATATGCCAGATAGCAGGAGCGGACTCAGATTTCTATGTATGTGTGGCTGGTGATATTGTTCGTTCTAGTGCAAGTCTTGGTGGTGATTCTACTTTTGTTGATTGTGTTGTACGTGCTATATCTGGCATTCTGCTGGTCTGGCGGCACAACATTGGCTCAGCCACCCACGTCTGTGGAGCTTGCCGACAGGGGACGCAGTGTGGCAATTGACCTTTGGATGTAACCGACTGAGGAGTGAGTGAGTTGCCTTTACGGACCGCTGTGAGCCAAAAGCATAAATTTGAATACGAACTTTGCGTCTTTGGACTGCAACGCAGCATCCTGGCTTGGTGTTGCGTTTTCAGACTGCACAGGAGTTTCCGGCCGCTATGTGGCTCCTGGGCCTGTTTCTGACGCTTCAACTCGTCGTAGTTCTCTTGTTCCTGCTCATCGTCCTGATATTCGCTTTCATCGCCTTCTGCTGGAGGGGCGCACACACGCCAATGGCGCCACACTACAAAGGGGCCCCCAGTGGATCCCAGTCGATCAGAAACTGCATCGGTGGATCTGTTGCGTCCACGGGCTGCCGAGAAGAGACAGAGTAGCAGTGTTGGCGTGACGGCGGTGTGAAGAGAATGAGTGATGTTGTCACACTGTTCAGTTGCGCACAGTGATGGTTTCATGGAAATCGCATCTGTTTGACACCCTCTATAGAGTTCGGCCGGAATAGCGGCTATAAAACGATGCACCACTCCAACCACAAAAGCTCATGTAAGCTCGCCCCGTCGTGCTTCTCAGTTAGATGGCATGAATAATGCTTTTGTACACATTGGTTCCCATCGCCCTGACCACATCAAGCCTCAGAACAGCTATTAAAACGCCCTCATACTTTTGCATTGATCAGATGGACAGACTATTAGAGAGTTCTGTGGTTGTATTCCTCTTCGGCGTGGTCCTATTCGCTTTCCTGGCCTATTGCTGCTCTCACTGCACTTGGCAGGAAGACCACAGAAGCGACGCGCCACCAGGGGGTTTGGCTGCGACTTGTTGGCAGCCCAAATTTGCAACACCTGGACTCTAGCCGAATCTTGGCTTAGGAATTTAGGAATTGGGCAGCTTGAAGACTTGATGTTTTTCCCTTTTCGTGCCAAAGTGGCTCCTTGGTAGTGATCCTAAATGTGGCACGCATTCAAATTTCAAGATGGCAGCCAAACCCTCAACGCCCAAGGTGACGCCGAGTACTCCAAAGACGAAAACAACCGACGTTACACTCTGGCTTTGCTGGATACTGTCAGTAGTCATAGCGAGCTAAGAAACGGCCAAGCCGCCCTCCAGCTCGACACGACCGCCTGATTGTGATTACCGTAAATCCTCCAATAAGCGCCCCCCCCCCCTCGAATAAGCGCCCCCCCTCCAATAAGCGCCCCTCCTAGAGGGAGGTTGAAAAAATAAGCGCCCCCCCTCCAATAAGCGCCCACCTTTTGTTAGTACCAGCAGTACTAGCACTACCATATGTGCTCTGTAACCATTCCTAACACAGGTTTTGGCTACATATGACAGCACTACTACTAATTGCAGGTATTCTGATCAAAAGCTATACAGTTTCAGTCTGAAATCTATGCAGATGTGCGCAAAAATGTGTCAAAAACGGAGAATTTTGGTGAAATTTTGGCACTCCTGAGGGGTCGAGTTAATAAGCGCCCCCCTCGAATAAACGCCCCCCCCTCCAATAAGCGCCCCTCCTAGAGGTAGGTTGAAAAAATAAGCGCCCAGGGCGCTTATTGGAGGATTTACGGTATATGCGCAATTTTGTCATGCATCAGCATATGTACATATTTGCTCCACTGTTGTGACGAGCGACTTTGTCGGGATATGCACTGTGCCTTGTCAGTGATGGCAATTGTCCAGTAAGCACATCATCGACTTGTTTCATGGGTTGCACAGCGGCGTAAGAAAATCAGTTGAGGTTTGGTCCCTGTGATCTCACGCATGCGTCACTTCGCCCATTTGCACCCAGGAAAGCAGTAAAGCTTCACAATTACCAGTATTCAGCTGTCTGGCTTAGCGGGCAGTAAAACGTCGGTTCCAGTTCTAATCGGCCGCGGCTAGGTTCCCTGTTCCCCTTCCTTCATCGAATGTTCCACTTCTGCCAGGCAAAATTCGCACTCCCAATCCTATCACTTTTGCAACAACACCAAGTTATGGACAATGGGACGGCGAGTATGGGCGGCGTCCCAGTTAGCGTGGCTCTGACCATATTCTTCGTAGCGTTCCTGATCTTCGCCTTTATTGCCTACTGCTGGCCCAGTAGCAACTGCGAACACTGTCGTCGTCGCCCTCCGGGGATGCTTGGCCGCGCGCGCTGTTGCCAGCCCGTGATTACAACAAGTGCTAGAAATGTCAGATTTGGCGGCAAAGACTCGTAGGTAATATTTCAGGGATACATCTCAGAATTTTTAGGAAAATGCATTTCTGAAACAATGTTTCTTATTTACACCACTTCTTAACATTTCATTGAGGGTGTTCTTCTCGTTTTCTTTTATCTAAGTTATGTTATTAACTTTGTGCTTGTGGCACTGCACTATGGAAATTCCAGAAAGCGGAGTTTATACGATCTTGGCTTTGAAAGTGCTTTTCACGGCAGTCTGTCTATGGCACTGGTGGCTAACAACTCTTAACATGAACTTCTGCTAAATATATCAAGTACTAGCAGTGAGTCTTAATTTGGCACAATTCGTTCGCGGGCGCGGCCAAGTTTAAGTTTCAGTGGTACACAGCTTTCGTGGGCCGACTAGTCTCCACGCAGTGGCTGTGATGACAGCAGCAGCTCAGAACAACCGCAAGACCAGTCGGCCGGCGGCATTCAGTTCGATTGACATGGATGATGCTGTGGTTTCCTCGTGATTCGGCTATTTCGCCGCGCCTCAGCGCGGCGAGGTGTATATGTCACAGGCCATGGCCGTCTTCAGGCCATCGCCGTCTAGACGGCTGTGGCCTGGTCGATCAGGCCATGGCCGTCTTTTCGAGCAGAAGACGGCCAGGGCCTGATGCGTCAGGCCACAGCCGTCTAGACGGCCACGGCCTGATGCGTCAGGCCATGGCCGTCTTTTACTTTCTCTGTTAGTTTCCGACATAGTATATTCCTTCCAGTTCTGGCTATGCTTAGGCTCGCCCTGCGCCCACGATGCACAAGAGTCAGTCGGCGTCGCAGTCTGGCGGGTCGAAACTTAGGCTTAACGCGACCGGTGACCGACTTCAGGGCGCGCGGAGCGCGCCCTGAAGTTGGTGGTCGCGCTAAGCCTCAGTTGAGACCCGCCAGGCGCGACGCCGGCCGAGTTTTAGTGCAAACTGCAAGTGGAATAAACACTCCTCCATCTACTTCACCTCCTGCTTAGGCCTGCTGTGCCCCTTCCCTGCAAGCGCTTGCAACAGCTGACACTCTTAAAGACGGCTACGGCCTGGTCCATCAGGCCATGGGCGTCTTTTCGAGCAGAAGACGGCCATGGCCTGACGCATCAGGCCAACGCCGTCTAGACGGCCGAGGCCTGATCGACCAGGCCAGAGCCGTCTAGACGGCGATGGCCTGAAGACGGCCATGGCCTGCAACATATATATACGGATGACAATGTCTGTGTGTCTGTGTGTCTGTGTGTCCGTCGCACAAAAGTAAGATATGTGGCACATGTGGTCAAGTAGAGTCGAGGTCGCTGAGTACGGATCCGATGTCCGTTTCTGTTGCTAATTTCGCATTTTCGAGTTATTTACAATTAAAATATGAAAATGCCGAAAATCGACTTTTTTGCCTGATGCGCTAGCGGCAAAATTTCTTCAGGGGCCTCTTTTATTATACTCCACAAAAAAGTGTGGAGTATATAGCGTTTGTGCGCGAAACGCAGAAAGTTTGAGTCAACGGCGTTCGCGCGTGAAGCGGCCGATTTCCAAACGGTCTTTTGCGTTGGGTAGGCCTAGTAAGTGGGCAGGGTGGACACCAAACGGGGTCACGCTGCGGGACCCCGTTGGCGGGAAATTCAAAAATTTAAATTTTCAAAGTACTGAAAAATGCATTAGGCAAGGTAGAACTCGAAAAAGTTGCATATAATGGTATATACTATCTTTTGATATGTTGTAGTACTCGATAGTGCCGAACACGGAAAAAAAGAATTGGATCGCTGCGGGACCCATTTTGGCGCCAAATTTGAAAAATTCGCGATTTTTCGCTTATTTCCAACTTTGACGGTTTGCTGTGCGCGATAGGTAGCAGCTAGAACCGCGAGACCGCTTTTGGTGCTCCTTCCCAGATGTCCTCTATCGAATGAGCCATGAACGGAGAAAATCGGTTGAGACACAAAAAAGTTATCTTGGTGGAACTTTTTTGACTCCGGGGTCAAAAATTGCGCTTTTCGCGTTTCAGCGTCTGTAGCGCTCGAATGCGTTGCCGAATCGGTTCAAAAGTGGCTTCAAACGATTCTACGTTGAAATCTGGTCCCGAAAAGTGTTTTGGCAAATTTGCAGAGCTACAGTAACCCGGCCGCGTCCATTTGAATATTGGGTGTCGGGTCGACTTTCGCGATATTATACTCGATTTCGGGGTTTTCGGGGGCGCTGATTACGAATTTGGCATTCGTTTAGCGTTTAGATAATGTTTAAGCGCACCTATGACGAATTTGCATGCTACCGTACCCCAAGTGCAGATTGGTTTTACGAGTCCATAGGAAGTTAGGGGTGCTGTATGTCGATTCTGGGGTATTCTGTGGTGTAGATCACGAATTCGGCATTACTTTTGCGATTGGGAGTGTCAGGAGGCCACAATAGGAGAGGAGTCACCATGCGTAGGAGTTCAAATTTGTGGAGTATACTGCGTCCCCCGGACGACTTGCCTGGTAAAGTACTGAAAAATGGGTTACACAGGGTAGAACTCGAAAAAGTTGCATATAATGGTATATACTATCTTTTGATATGTTGTAGTACTCGATAGTGCCGAGTTGGCAAAAAAAGAATTGGATCGCTGCGGGACCCATTTTGGCGCCAAATTTTAAAAATTCGCGAATTTTGGCCGCGGGTCGACTTTGACGGGCTGCTGTGCGAGCTAGGTAGCAGCTAGAGCGGCGAGACCACTCTTGGTGCTCCTTCCCAGATGTCCTCTATCGAATGAGCCATGAACGGAGAAAATCGGGCGAAACACAAAAAACTTTCTTACACTGCGACTTTTTCGACTCCGGGGTCGAAAATTGCGAGTTTCGCATTTCGGCGTCTATAGCGCTCGAATGCGTTGCCGAATCGTTCCAAAAGTAGTTTCAAACGATTCTACGCTTAAATCTGGTCTAGAAAAGTGTTTTGGAAGAATTTTCGAAGCTACAGTATCCCTGCAGCGTCCGTTTGAATTTTGGGCGTCGGGTCGACTTTGCCAGTATTATGCACGATTTCGGGGTTTTCAGAGGCGCTGATTACGAATTTGGCATTCGTTCAGTGTATAGATGATGTTTGAACGTACCTACGGCGAATTTGTATGCTACCGTACCCCAAGTGCAGAATTTCAGTTCCCGGAGTCCATAGGAAACTAGGGGTGTTGTATGTCGAATCCAGGGTATTTTGGGATGTAGATCACGAATTCAGCATTGCTTTTGCGATTGGGGGTGCCATGAGGCCACAACAGCAGAGGAGTCACCATGCGTATGAGTTCAAATTTGTGGAGTATACTGCGTCCCCCGGACGACTTGCCTGGTCAACATAGGAATAGGAATAGAATTTAGATTTAGGAATAGGATTAGGAATAGGAAATAGGAAAATTCTCTTTTATCAATGTGCACCCACTATTCCTAAACCATTTAGGAATAGGAGAAGGATTTAGGAAATCCACGCAGTGCTGTGTAACACAGAGTTCCCGAATTTGCAGAGTAATGAACTAATCAGTTGAAATGAACACCCTAGTGCGAATAGTGATTAGTGAAGCACCGTTCTGAGCATAACAGCTTTGTCGGCTGTTCAACTGGAGCTGTGCGAAGTATCTTCCTACGATCTGTGACTGGTTCTGGCTTATTGCTGTAGTATTGCTTCTGTGATGTGTGCAAAACTAAGTTTGGCAATATTTTGGCACTCCGCAAGGCAAGCTTAACCTGCAAGCCAAACGTACTCTACATAGCTCAAAGTGGCGCTTATTGGAGTGGGGAAGGGAGGATGGGGCGCTGATTCAAAAGGAGGGGCGGGGAGGCGCTTATTAGAGGATGGAGCGCTAATTCAAGGGGGGGGGGGGCGCTTATTGGAGGATAAACGGCGCACACTTAATTTGTCTCTTATGCAGCCCTAGGCAGTAGTATTGGACGACAAAATGCACTGAAGAGGAGTTTCAGTAAGAATTGCAATGGTAGAGACGTCTTATGGGAGGACCTTACTGAACTTGCCCGTTTCAGTTGTTTATTGTGAGGCAAATGTGGAAATCGCTGTGAAAGTCCAGAAATACCACATATCAACATCTCCTTTTACACAAACATTGAAAATCTACGTGAAATCAACAAATTAGTTCATGTTAGGAAGGCTTCGAGCTTCCTAAACGGCACTGCACTAATTCTAGGAATCCTATTCCTATTTTGCTGGCCACAAAATTGATAAAAGAGAATCGTCCTAAAAGCGTCCTAAACCACTCCTAAATTGGCCGATTTCGCTCCTATTCCTATTCCTGTTTCCTAAGTTGATAAAAGAGAATTGTGTCCTATTCCTATTTTCCTATTCCTAAACAGCCATTCCTATGTTGATAAAAGAGGCCCCAGGAATGGAAAGAGCATAGACCGCGGATAATTTGTAACACAAAAGAAATTTTTTGCAAATGTGGAATTTAGTAGAAATACGCGATTATTTGTCAAAATTTCGCAAATTGACAATACGAAGCACCTAGGGAGCCAAATTTTTTTTTAAAAGATAGCTTATGACGACGCGCAGCGTGCTCGGCGGGTGAAAAAATTTCGGCGGTAGAAGAATTTTGCGAAAATTCAAAAATTCGAATTTTTACTAAGTAAAAAAAAGAAAGAACCCCACAACTTTCGCAAAAGTGGATCAAATTTAGTGATTTTTGGATATGTTGTAGGCCTTTGGGTCCTCTACCATTAATTTCCAAAACGGGCTCCCTAGGTGGTCCGACGCGGGAGTACGGTAGAAAATTCAAAATTATAAATTTTTTCCGACCTTTAAAGAATCGTAGATCGAGTTTGCGACGGTGGATTCTCGCAAACTCTTCTTTCTGACTTAGAGCCTTCTATGACCTTTCGATCAAGATCAAAACCGCCGAGATCGGTCTTGCCGTTCGGGAGATCCGCGGTGACAAAAGTCCCGGGTCTTGAGCGGAAAATTCGGATTTCGACTTTGAGTGGATTTTTGGGCCGGAAGGCGTGCTTTTTGCGGTAAATTGACCATTGCAACGTGTTCAGCGTCAAAAGTTGGTCTAGACGAAGTGGCTTGACCATTTCTAGGTACTGCACCCCGGCCGCGCCGAATTTTTGAATCCCAGGGTCAAATTTTCGAAATTGTGTTTACACTTGTTTCGGGGGTTTCCGACGACGCTGAACACGAATCCGGTGTTTATTTTGGGATTTTGGACGCCTTCACCCTGCTTTCGGCACCCGGCCGGCCAAAAATTGGGTCCCGGGTTCGAATTTTCAAAATTACGTTGATGGTGTGTCTGGGCTTTCTGACGCCGCAGAACGCGAATCCGTCGTTTGTTTGGCGATTTGCGGTGCATTCAAGTTGATTTTGGCCGAATACTCACGCTCTGTAAAATTTCGCGAAATTCCGAAAATACCGTCCGCCATTGATTTTGCTGCGCCTACAGTACGCCGTCCATATAAGACGCGCTGAGAAAGGCGTCTACGACGCACGCGCAATCGAACCGAGTTGTAGGAGCGTCGTACTGTAGCATTGCATTACCGACGCCGTCCACCCCAGCGGGGGAGCCCCCGATGTGTAGCGTAGATAAGGCGCGCTTGTACAATTGGGGCGCCGCTGGCATTCTACATTGTGAGTGGCTATAGACAGTCAGCGGTCAGTACAGCCTGCTCCAACGCGTCACTTGCGCCACATCGGCACTTGCTGGAGTTTCTGTGCCCCCGTCTGCTAAAACAATCACGCGGAGTGCCTATCTGACACTCGAGGAGTGTCACGTATCACTTGTGGGTTTTGGGTCGGGTGGGGCCCGGGCGGGCCTACTTTGCCTTACGGAGAATCTCCACAAATTCCGCCGGCGCGCGAGTTTCAGAGTATGCGTGTTCCCTGCACCTACAAGGCCCGGCGCGCAGCAGAACTCCACCGAAATCCTGCAGACCACAGGCCGCAATGAGTCTAAGACGCAATTTCCTCTCGATTCGACCGGTAGCGCACCTACATGGGAGCCAAGGTTCGCGATTCCGCCGATCGCAGACTCGACTTGCCGCCTTGAGCGGGAAGAATTGACACTTTGAGCGCAAATGCTCACTTTACCACGCCGTCTTTTCGCACTGCATTTCCTTCAATTGTGAAGTTTGAATGCGCGCGCAAATTTAAGTTACAACATAGTTTGAGGAGAGTACGGCAAAAGTTGCATGAAAATTTGAATGTTGGCATTAGGAAAGTGGCTGTTTGAAGGCAATATCGACACAAAATGGAGAAACAAATAGCAAATTCGCGTTCCTCGTCGCGAAATACCCTAGAATCGACATTACAAACGTACAATCACCTCACATTCAGTTTCGTCGACGTAGGGCTTCAGTAGGTCGAAAATCGGCAAAAACTCGCGAATCTTGATCCGAAACGCCAAAATAACGCCAGATCCGGCATCAGCGACCTCGAAAGCACTGGAGTCGACTCCAACATTGATTTTGTTCTCGGGGGTGGAAATTCGAATTTTGGGCGCGGCCGGGGTACGGTAGCTGAAAAGATATTTTTGAAAATCGATTCCGGATCAGTTTTCAACGGGGAATCGCGTGGTGCAGTCCATTTGGCCATAAATCGTCGCAATCGGGCGCTAAAACGGCCGAAAGTCAAAAATTGTAATTTTCGACCCCCGATGGAGACCCGTTGCCAAATCAGAACTCAAGATTTCCGCGGCGGATTTCAGAGATTTTGGTCTTAAACGAAAGAGAACATCATAATCTTGCCGATTGGAGATATCTGGCCGGATCCAACAACTCCCTGATTTACAAGGATTTTTTAAAGGCAAATTTTTGTCAAAAAACAACTTTACTTACCTAACCCGAGCTACCGTAACCGTACGTACGTAAGCTACCGTAACCCGAGAACGCGTCGGCCGATTGGCTCGGGATTTTTTTCCGCAAAAGCTCTCGTAGAGGACTACAGCATATCTAAAGGACATCGAAATCGGCCCATGTAGCCTTGGGGGAACACCTCTCCAGTAAGTAATTTTTATACTCCACAAAAAAGTGTGGAGTATATAGCGTTTGTGCGCGAAACGCAGTAATTTTAACCGGATGGCATTGGCGCGTGAAGCGGCCGATTTGCAAACGGTCTTTTGCGTTGGGTAGGTCTAGTAGGTGGGCAGGGTGGACACCAAACGGGGTCACGCTCCGGTACCCCGTTGGCGGGAAATTCAAAAATTTATTTTTTCAAAGTACTGCAAATTGGGTTGGGCAAGGTAGAACTCGAAAAAGTTGCATATAATGGTATATACTATCTTTTGATATGTTGTAGTCCTCGATAGTGCCGAGGCGGAAAAAAAAGAATTGGATCGCTGCGGGACCCATTTTGGCGCCAAATTTGAAAAATTCGCGATTTTTGGCCCCGGGTCGACTTTGACGGGCTGCTATGCGAGCTAGGTAGCAGCTAGAGCGGCGAGACCACTCTTGGTGCTCCTTCCCAGATGTCCTCTATCGAATGAGCCATGAACGGAGAAAATCGGTAGAGACACGAAAAAGTTATCTTGGTGGAACTTTTTCGACTCCGGGGTCGAAAATTGCGATTTTCGCGTTTCAGCGTCTGTAGCGCTCGAATGCGTTGTCGGATCGTTCCAAAAGTGGTTTTAAACGATTCTACGTTGAAATCTGGTCTATAAAAGTGTTTTTGACATATTTGCAGAGTTACAGTAACCCTGCCGCGTCCATTTGAATTTTGGGTGTCCGGTCAACTTTGGCAATATTATGCTCGATTTCGGGGTTTTCGGGGGCGCTGATTACGAATTTGGCATTCGTTTAGCGTTTAGATGATGTTTGAACGTACCTATGACGAATTCACACGCTACCATACCCCAAGTGCAGTATTTCGGTTCTGCGAGTCCATAGGAAGTTAGGGGTGTCGTATGTTGATTCTGGGGTATTCTGTGATGTAGATCACGAATTCGGCATTAGTTTTGCGATTGGGGGTGTCAGGGGGCCTCAACAGCAGAGGAGTCACCGTGCGTAGGAGTTCAAATTTGTGGAGTATACTGCGTCCCCCGGACGACTTGCCTGGTTCAAATTTTTGAATTTTTCTCGAAATTTTCCCACTACGCGAAAAAAATGAAGGTCCGTCCACACCTACTATCCCTCGAGAGCTACTGATTAAAAAAACCCCCCGTCCAAATCGGATGAACCACGCGCGAGAAATCTTGGGGCAAAAAGTTTGATCGGGAGCAGCTCCACTATAGCACTCCGCCCCTTTTGGGGTCGGAGTGCTAAAAAGCAGAAACCGACTCAATCAGGTCACTTTTGAAGCAATTTAAGGCGTGTGAAAACGTACTTCGTCCAAATATCTTCCAATTTGCGCAAATCCAGAATCCATGTACAAAATTATTGTCCAGATCCGTATACAATATACGGAATTTGGACGCTGCGCGGAGCGGAGCAGTGGAAGTTAACAGATTCCCAGGCGCCTGTGGGCTGCGGCGCTACAACTAGCGAAAATGCCTACTTGCGGCGCTGTAAATATTGAATATTTTTGCCTGGGTAGCTATAAATAGCGAAAATTTTCCCCAGCGGTAGGCAAATATTGAACAGTTGCTTTCGTCTGCAGCGCTATTCAAATTTCTGCCTGCGACACGTGCGACACTGTACTGGTACGGCCCCTACGCTGTTCTTATCTTCTGACAGCGAAAAAGTAGACAGCCGTTGACGTAACAATGTAGGCGTTACAGCTTTTCTGATTGCAATGAAATTTTAGCACAATCTAAAGAACATATTGCCGTTCGCGCTCCCAAGATTTTAGTTTGTGCCGAAACACGAGATTCTCAAATTTCAGTGGCGGTTGAAGATCTTTGGACGAAACACGGTTTTCACACGCCTCAAGTCGCTTCAAAACTGACTTTCTGATTGAGTCGGTTTCCCGCTGCTTTTCAATCCTTCATAAAGTCCGCCTACCGGTAAGTAGCCTCGGTAACGGCATCGTGCAGGACCGATTTCAGTGGAACCGCGATCAAAATGGCACCGCGATTATCACCAAGATCTAATAGTTCTCCAAAAGGGCAAATCGTAGGAAGATTCTGACATCACCAACGGAAAGAGCTCACCCGATTACGTAGCTTCCCTTGTCAGTTCGATGATTCGTGGCCGCAGTCGGGAGAAAATCCCGGCACCGCAAACTGGCACCGCAATTACCCAGCTGGCACCGGCGCCAGCACCAACACCGACACCGCAATTACACAACCGCTATTTCAAACTCCTAGCAGCTAATCCCTTAAGCGGGGTGTTGCAACGACAATTTCAAAACATAATTACGGTAGCATATATACGCGGAACGCGGCACCACCTGCAGGCGACAAGCGAGAGACTGACGACTGAAGAAAGACAAGACGACAAGAAGATCACGAATAGCAAGTATCGAACTCTGAGCAGAGCAGGGAGACACCGACGGTCGGCGGTAGGTAGAGAAGGCAGCTGGAGGCCAGCGAGAGAGGTGAAGGATCGGCAAGTCGACTTGATCGGATGATCGGGAAGCACGGGGGTTTCAAGGTTCCACAGAGGGGAACAGTAGAGAAGAGATCGGGGAGGTTGGACTGCCCACTAGAGTCGTCGTAGAGGGAACGGTTGAAATCAGACGGGGCGCTGCCGTGGAGAAGCCAGTGTCCGACCCAGCTGTAGGTACTAGTGGAATGACCGGCGCGAAACCACAAGCACAACTTGTGGTTTCACGTTGCTGAGTACAATGCCGGTACTACAGGCGAGCAAGCGCCCACCCGACTTGAGTTTTTTCTTTCATCGGTTCATCCGTTGTCCGTCAAAACCGCATGGTTGCCAATTGCGGCGGGTCGCCGTCTTCGCACTCGTCTTCCTTGCCGTCGCGATGGAATGGATGCGGCCTGTGCGGCGAAGATTCTCGTATGTATCGCAGCAGTCGATCGAGGACCGACTGACAAAGACCCCTCTCGTTCTGCTCCAGCAACGTGCGAACCCGTCGCCAATGCTTCAACAAAGCCGTTAGGATTAGGCGCCATCCTCTTAGTGTGTTCGAGCGCGGGTTCCCTCGTCACGTGACCGTGAAACTACAGTGGTGAATACGTTCTTCAGACGAACGTCGCCTCCACGTACGCCCGTTTCTGCCGATGAGTGGACGTACCGGTGCTAGAGGGGGACACCCACGTCGCGCGTCATTCACGACTGTTGTACTGTACTTTCGAATTTGGCGAAGACTCGCAAGCTGCTTATGACAATTTCAAGTTCTAAATATCATTGTCTTGTGCAGCCAATAAACGTCAGTTCCTTATCTCCACCACGATCTCCAGCCAATCAGCACAAATAGTGAAATTTTACCAACGTTAAAGCTCGAAAAGCTTGGGCAAGTCGTTCATTCTTTCAATTTCGGGCCCATTCAATTGCGACCATTTCTACAGACGGGTCGCAAATCCGATGACGACAGAGACGGAAGTTGAAAGTCGGACTGGGGCGGTAACGACGACGGCAAATCCAAAGGAGGAGGAGCCCTGGCCGCCGTTCGGATGAGCACCAGCGCCAAGTGCTGCAATTGTGGCCACTTCTTCTGTGAAAACTGCAGCGCGGTCGCGGACAGCCAGCCATACCGCGTCTGCCGAGGCGGCCGCTTCGGGCCAGAAGGAAGAACATAGGTGCGATTTCCTGAAACTTCCTTAACTTGACGATCTAAATAGGGAGGTTTGACCGTTCTAATTTTCAAAGGTTTTGGTAAGGTTTGGTAGGCCTGGCCGATCTTACAGTTCAAACCAGGCAAGTCGTCCGGGGGACGCAGTATACTCCACAAATTTCAACTCCTACGCATAGTGACTCCTATGCTGTTTTGGCCTGCTGACGTATCGGAGTGCAAAACGAATGCCGAATTCGGAATTAGCGCTTACTTGGGGTACGGTAGCATGCAAATTCGTCATGGGTATGTTCAAACATCATCTAAACACTGAACCGATGCCAAATTCGTAATCAGCGCCCCCGAAAACCCCGAAATCGAGCATAATATTGGCGAAGTCGACTCGACACCCGAAATTCAAACCGACGCGGCAGGGATACTGTAGCTCTGCAAATTTTTCAAAAATACTTTTCAGGCCAGATTTAAGCGCAGAATCGCTTGAAACCACTTTTGGAAACGCCATAACTCTCGCATAAGTGGGCCGATTTTGACGATTTTTGGATATGTTGTAGGCCCTTGGATGTTCTTCAGAGCAAAACCGGAACGGGCTCCCTAGGTGGTCCGACGCGGGAGTACGGTAGAAAATTTGAATTTCAACATTTTTTTCGACCTTCAAAAAATCAGAACTCGAGTTTGCGACGGTGGAGCCTCGCCAAGTTTTAACTTGTCAAAGAACGCTATATTACCTTTCATTTGAGACCAACACCGCCGTGATTGCTTTTGCTGTTCGTGAGCTACGCGGTCACAACGGTGCCGGGACCCGAGCGGAAAATTCCGATTTTTGATTTTTGCGTGAACTTTTCGGTTCGAAAGCGTGCCTTTGGCGGTAAATTGATAATCGCAACGTGTTCTACGTCAAAAGTTGGTCTAGACGAAGTGTCTTGACCATTTTGCGGTACTGTACCCCGGCCGCGCCGAATTTTTGAATCCCGGGGTCAAATTTTCAAAATTGCGTTTTCACTTGTTTCGGGTGTTTTAGACGACGCTGAACACGAATTTGATGTTTGTTTTGCGATTTTGGACGCCTTTACCATGATTTTGGCGCCCGGCCGACCAAAAATTGGGTCCTGGGGTCGAAATTTCTAAATTGAGTTGACAGTTGTTTCTGGGCTTTCTGACCCCGCTGAACACGAATCCGGCGTTTGTTTTCAATTTGCAGTGCATTATTCGGCGTCAGAGGACACACCCAAAGCGTGTCCAAATTTGTCCAAACATGTCCAAACTTGTCCAAACACGTCCAACCTTGTTCGAACACTTTCGTCGACACCTGAAGGCGAAACTGACGTTTGTTTCCGTGAAGGCTTATTACCAAGTAGTGAGACGAGCGCCCAGTCTACTGTGCTTCGGAACAAGCGGAGTGCCACCCTGAAGGTCCCCTTCAGCGGTAGTCCTTTACGACAACCGTGCTCCCACTGTTCGGTTACCTACGAAGGATGCGGCCTATTCAGCGCTGGCTCACTCAGGACGACGACGAGGGCGACAGCGTCGGATGCGGTGACGGGGACGACGGATATATTGGCGGCGACGACGTTAGCGGTGACGGAGCCGACGATGGCGACCAGCAGCGACGGTGGCAAGCTGTCGCATTCGACTGCCGAGCCGATTCGACTGCCGCGATCGCTGGCGAAGCGGTAGGAAAAGTTGGGTGGCGGTGAAAGGCAATTGGAGAGGTCGGACGACCAACGACGGCGGCCATTGTCTTCAACGCCGACGACTCCGACGACGACGACGACGCGTGCGGTTGGCCGGTCGTCTGCGCCGAATACAAAGGGGGACTACGCGAGCGCAGACGAGACGACCCTGGACGACGTCAGCAGCTTGCCGACCTGGGACGGCCACACCGTCTCCCTTGGAAACGAGGACGACGACTCGCCGCCCAGCGTGAGCCAGCAGAGTCCCTTCCAACTCCTCGTCGGCAGAGTCACGACATAATATAGCATCTGTTGCGCCGTTCAGGGCGACGACGACGACGACGACGACATCTCGTCCGAGATCGACGACACAACCCAGCCATAGCCGGTCCCAAGCCCGGTTGCGAAATGGGGAGGGTTGGGAGAGGGGCTGGGCCCTCTCCTGTAAAACCAAGGCTCCGAGGTTTTCGACGACGCTGAACACGAATTTGACGTTTGTTTTGCGATTTTAGACGCCTTTACCATGATTTTGGCGCCCGGCCGACCAAAAATTGGGTCGTGGGGTCAAAATTTCAAAATTGAGTTGACAGTTGTTTCTGGGCTTTCTGACCCCTCTGAACACGAATCCGGCGTTTGTTATACTCCACAAAAAGTGTGGAGTATATAGCGATTGTGCGCGAAACGCAGAAACCTTGAGTCAACGGCGTTCGCGCGTGAAGCGGCCGATTTGCAAACGGTCTTTTTGCGCTGGGTAGGCCTAGTGGGTGGGCAGGGTGGACACCAAACGGGGTCACGCTCCGGAACCCTGTTGGCGGGAAATTCAAAAATTTAAATTTTCAAAGTACTGAAAAATGGGTTAAACAAGGTAGAACTCGAAAAACTTGCATATAATGGTATATACTATCTTTTGATATGTTGTAGTACTCGATAGGGCCGAGGGTGGAAAAAATGAATTGGATCGCTGCGGGACCCATTTTGGCGCCAAATAGAAGTGGTCGCAGCACTCGCTCGCCGGCCGCCGACTGCTCGGTGCGTAGAGCAGCAGACAAGTGAACAGCATGGCAGCGTCCGATCGGCGACTGCCTCTGATGGGCGACGTCGCAGAGGAAGGAATGCGCATCTTCTCTCGGTCGGAGAGGGTGGCGCCCGTTCCGCAGTGGGGCGCCATGGCGACGGCCGGCTCCTTCCTGCCTCGCAGCATCAGCTGCAGCTGCGCTTCGCTGGGCGGCCCCAACTGTTCCACGATGGACGCAAAGAGACCGGCACTTGGAACTTCAACGGCGAATAATTCGCGAACGCGATGGAGTAGAGAAAATCTGAAGACATATTCGTGATCTACATCGCAAACCCCGGAACATATCCAAATTTCAGCTTCCTAGCACCAGCGTAGCGCAAGATAGCTAAGATCGTTGAATCCTAAGATCATGATCCTCAGGTTCTGGCGGTGGTAATCATAACGTTAACAAGGCGAGCACGCAGAGCTGCAGGGCGTCTTCGAAGGCACAGCCTACCGTAGCGAAGGAGCGATCGGCCACACCTCAAGATGACCCATTGGAGTGTCCCGCCGATGGCTGTTACTACCGCGGATCGAACTCCAAAGTCGTTCGGCGCCACTTCAAGTGGGTACCACCCTGTTGGCGGGAAATTCAAAAATTTAAATTTTCAAAGTACTGAAAAATGGGTTAAACAAGGTAGAACTCGAAAAACTTGCATATAATGGTATATACTATCTTTTGATATGTTGTAGTACTCGATAGGGCCGAGGGTGGAAAAAGTGAATTGGATCGCTGCGGGACCCATTTTGGCGCCAAATAAGAAAAATTCTAGATTTTTGGTCCTTTTCCGACTTTGACAGTTTGCTGTACGGGCTAGGTAGCAGCTAGAGCCGCGAGACCGCTTTTGTTGCTCCTTCCCAGATGTCCTCTATCGAACGAGCCATGAACGGAGAAAATCGGTTAAAACACAAAAAAGTTATCTTGGTGGAACTTTTTTGACTCCGGAGTCGAAAATTGCGATTTTCGCGTTTCGGCGCTTCTAGCGCTCGAATGCGTAGCCAAATCGTTCCAAAAGTGGTTTTAAACGATTCTACGCTAAAATCTAGTCCAGAAAAGTGTTTTTGACAAATTTGCAGAGCTACAGTAACCCAGCCGCGCCCGTTTGAATATTGGGTGTTGGGTCGACTTTCGCGATATTATACTCGATTTCGGGGTTTTCGGGGGCGCTGATTACGAATTTGGCATTCGTTTAGCGTTTAGATGATGTTTAAGCGTACCTATGACGAATTCGCATGCTACCATACCCCAAGTGCAGAATTTTGGTTCTGCGAGTCCATAGGAAGTTAGGGGTGTTGTATGTCGATTCTGGGGTATTCTGGGATGTAGATCACGAATTTGGCATTAGTTTTGCGATTGGGAGTGTCAGGAGGCCACAACAGGAGAGGAGTCACCGTGCATAGGAATTCAAATTTGTGGAGTATACTGCGTCCCCCGGACGACTTGCCTGGTTTTTCAATTTGCGGTGCATTTACGCTACATTCGGCGTCAGAGGGCACACCCAAAGCATGTCCAAATTTGTCCAAACGTGAGGCTGTCTAATGGCCGCTTGGCCGACGCGGACGATCTTCGACCGTTTCGGACCCAAGAGTCGAAAATGCTTTCTTTCAATCAATACGGGTACTATTCTTTCTTTAACAAATTGGTGGGCGCATTTGCTACACCACAGGAATATCGTTTAATATTCTTACTTTTACATGCTTCATACTTGGAACATATTCTCCTTTCTCCCTTTGGTAAAATCTGAATGAGTGCACCCCTTTTACTGACTGCGTGCACCCATTTTACTGACTGAGTGCACCCAACATAAATCTGGCCGGCGTCCAGAATTACTGACTGCGTGCACCCCACAAAATTACTGACTGAGTGCACCCACCCACCACTCTTGTGACGTGCGTTCTATAAACTTCCAGCAGGGTTCTCGTTTGAAATCAGGCTATGCTTAGGCTCGCCCTGCGCCCACAGTTCACAAGAGTCAGTCGGCGTCGCAGTCTGGTGGGTCGAAGCTTAGGCTTAACGCGACCGGTGACCGACTTCAGGGCGCGCGGAGCGCGCCCTGAAGTTGGTGGTCGCGCTAAGCCTCAGTTGAGACCCGCCAGGCGCGACGCCGACCGAGTTTGCAAACTGTAAGTGGGGTGAACACTCCTCCATTTACTTCACCTCATGCTCAGGCCGGCTGTGCCCCTTCCCTGCTAGCGCCCCGTATCAGATGTGGAGGATGGCCAGGCTTTTGGGGTGCACTCAGTCAGTAATTTTGTGGGGTGCACGCAGTCAGTAATTCTAGACGCCGGGCAGATTTGCGTTGGGTGCACTCAGTCAGTAAAAGGGGTGCACGCAGTCAGTAAAAGGGGTGCACTCATTAAGTGTCGTCCTCTGCCTTTAGGCATTTTACATGAAATGTACATAGTATGTAGGGACAATGTACTCGTGTTCGAAGCAGAACATAATGGAACGCCCACATCGCCAGTGGTGGTCCAAAGGGCTCGCGTAGGCTGCGGAGGTAGACATTGCGCAGGCAGAGCTGCCTCGACCGACCGTCGCAGCACCGCCGACAGACACAAACCGTCCACTGGAAGCGCTCCACTTCACCTGAGAAGGGCGCGGAAGAATCCGGCGACTGTCGACGTATGGTCCAATTCTCAATGCAAA
>JASAMZ010001587.1:0-23701 GCA_030248115.1 Linhomoeus sp. GSCO2_2 | reverse complement strand
CACTCGGCCGACGTGGCCGCGAAGTCGACGTGCTCCAGCAGCTCTATGGGGTAGTTGACGGGCGTTCGGAAGTTCCCGCGAATCGACAGCTCTTTCAGGGCCAGCACCAGGTTGCTGAGAGGAAGAAAGGAAGTGCGCAAAGTTCGAATAAGTTAGTAGTCCAAAAGCGGGAAGACAAAGCAATCGCCTCCCTTACTCTTTGGCCTGAGCGCGACTCTCTCCCCAGAAGAAGCAGTGGCCGAACTGGCTGTCAGCGAACTCGTGGAGGCCGCCAGAGGCGCAGACGCTGAAGTAGCCCCAGGTGTTCTTGCTGCTGCGGAAGTTCAACTCTTCCACCTGGCCGCCGGACGGCGTGAAGCCTGAAGTGAACCATGACGATGGAATTCAAATTGGATCAGAGTGAATCAATTTCAATCGTCAGACTGTCAATCAATAGCTCGACCTTCGTTCGGGTTCTCGCTCGGCCCTCTTGGCTTGGGTTTCACTTCTGGCTTGGACAAATCAATAGCCGTCTTCGCGTCGCCCGGGGTGGGATCCCATGGGAACTTCCGATAAAGCAGTCTGACGTCCTTGATCTGGCTCAGGGGAACGCCCATGGCCACTTGCAACTGCGCGCTGGAAGATTGACGTCTGCCACCATTTCAGTGCAGGGGTGTTCCATCTGAAAAGAAAGATTGATGTCCAATGGTCACTTCAGAGGTGCTTCAGATGTCCACCTGAAGTCTGGGATTCAGCTCCAGAAAGTAGTACTGCTCAGTCTCGGGCACGTATTGGTACTCGACGGTGCCGGCGCTGACGTAGCCCACCATCTTGGCCAACTTGACCGCGTCCTAAACCACGCACAAACTTCCACACAAATCTAGCACTCGCACTGTCAGCCACAAGCCTCCACATCTCTCTCTCCCACCTTCACCATCCTCGAAAAGACTTCAGGTGGCGCTATGGTGGTGGGCGCTTCCTCAAAGATCTTCTGGTGTATCCTCTGAATGCCGCAGTCCCTCCCAAAGAGGGAAATGGCCTCTCCGTAGCAGTCGGCCAACACTTGCACTTCCAGATGTCGGGCGGCGCTGGCCAACTTCATGATGAAAATGGGCACCTCGGTTTGGACTTTGGACCTGTGAAACAAATGTCTTACTGTAACGTAGTCGTCTCCAGCAACCAGAGCCGCCAAATTAGTCGCGCAGCCGATATTCGCATCAAGTGTGTTGTTGCGAAATCACTGTCAAACTTGGCCGTTTCGCCTTTGGGCTCGCGTCACAATTGACTTTTGCAGTGTCATCGATCCTCAGTCAACCACTGACCTGTCTGAACTGCAGCGGGAAGTCATCGACGTTCTCGCACTTGCGAATGCCCTTGCCGCCTCCGTCCTCTGAAGCCTTGATCATGATGGGTAGGCCGATCTTCATCAACGCCTGCAGAGCACACAGTCTGTTGTTTATACACAATAAGCAATCACTCACAACCATCAAAGCACCGTAACCTTCAATCCCATCTCCATCGTGTGAATGCACGCTTCTCCATAGAGCTTCGGGGGCACCTGCTCCAGCTCTTCACTTGAAGGCGGGAATCGTGGGTACTCTGGCAGTCTGTGCCACTATCGTGGAAGCGATCTTGCGTCCCAGGGCCCACATGGCTTGCTGGGGAGGCCCTAGGAAGCACTAAAGTTGAGCCGTCCAATCTAGGGACAACCTATGACAACAAGCGCAGAGCGAAGCAATTGCTGTGCGCCATGTTTGGTTCAGCCGATTCAACAACCACTTCCAAACTGGGGCGCTGCCCACCGATAAAGACGATGCCGTTCAGCAGCTCTGGCAGCTTGGGGTTCTCTGAAGCGTGTCCCCAGCCGGCCCACACCGCCTGCACCTCCATGCGCTTGGCGAAGTCCAGGATCAGTTGCACGTTGGCGTAGTTGTTGTAGTTGGTCCTCTAATAATAACAACTCCACTAATAGTCACTTCTCGAGTGCGCTCTGTTGCGACGCTTGGAAGGGACCAGCAGCATACGTCCGCGTCAGAGAGATCTGAAACGAAACCACCACTGCTTTAACTCATTTGTAACACAACTCATTTGTAATATTTTTATACTCCACAAAAAAGTGTGGAGTATATAGCGTTTGTGCGCGAAACGCAGTAATTTGGACCGGATGGGGTTCGCGCGTGCAGCGGCCGATTTGCAAACGGTCTTTTGCGTTGGGTAGGCCTAGTAGGTGGGCAACCTGCACGACAAACGGGGTCACGCTCCGGGACCCCGTTGGCGGGAAATACAAAAATTTAAATTTTCAAAGTACTGAAAAATGGGTTACACAGGGTAGAACTCGAAAAAGTTGCATATAATGGTATATACTATCTTTTGATATGTTGTAGTACTCGATAGTGCCGAGTTGGCAAAAAAAGAATTGGATCGCTGCGGGACCCATTTTGGCGCCAAATTTGAAAAATTCGCGAATTTCGGCCCCGGGTCAACTTTGACTGGCTGCTGTGCGAGCTAGGTAGCAGCTAGAGCGGCGAGACCACTCTTGGTGCTCCTTCCCAGATGTCCTCTATCGAATGAGCCATGAACGGAGAAAATCGGGCGAAACACAAAAAACTTTCTTACACTGCGACTTTTTCGACTCCGGGGTCGAAAATTGCGATTTTCGCGTTTCGGCGCCTAGAGCGCTCGAATGCGTCGCCGAATCGTTCCAAAAGTGGTTTCAAACGACTCTGCGCTTAAATCTGGCCCAGAAAAGTATTTTGGAAAAATTGTCGAAGCTACAGTATCCCTCCCGCGTCCGTTTGAATTGTGGGTGTCAAGTCAACTTTTGCAATATTATACTCGATTTCGGGGTTTTCGGGGGCGCTGATTACGAATTTGCCATTTGTTTTGCGCTTAGATGATGTTTCAATGTACCTATGACGAATTCGCATGCTACCGTACCCCAAGTGCAGAATTTTGGTTCTGCGAGTCCATAGAAAGTTAGGGGTGTTGTATGTCGATTCTGGGGTATTTTGGGATGTAGATCACGAATTCAGCATTGCTTTTGCGATTGGGGGTGCCAGGAGGCCACAACAGCAGAGGAGTCACCGTGCGTAGGAGTTCAAATTTGTGGAGTATACTGCGTCCCCCGGACGACTTGCCTGGTTTGTACACACACTTGAATTAGTCAAACCACCCTCCGCCTTGGTTTTTCGTCCACATCCCCACCTATCACTTCGCCCATCCTCCCCCACCCCACCCACTCATAGAACTTTGGGGTGGTGACTGCTGTGTAGAATTCAGATAGCAACATTCTCGGTCGATTGGAGGCGCAGTCGCTGACGGCCGGTTCTCAGACAGACACACTACCGCCCCCCCCCCCCACCCATCATACTTACCGTACACCCCTCAGCCAATCATTCAACTGATCCACCCCCCACCCCCCTTCTCAAGATACATAGCTTCTCCTCACCAGAGTTCGCACCGTCTTGGAGGGGAGGCCGATTCGGACGGCGAGCAATGGGAATCCATAGGGGGAGAAAGAGCGAAGAGTCAGCGTCGTCGTCTGCAGCGGGACGTTCGGAAGATCAACGACGCTTGGGAAAGACAAAATCCAAAGGGAACGAATGCCTGAAAAGAAACCATCGCTCGTTTGCGCTCAATCCATTGCAGTCTGAGTAGCTTAGCAGGTACAAGTCCCTATCCTGCTCCGAGTTCGTACAACTAACTCCATGTACTATTGGCACCAACTCAGAAGGGTTACTGTAGTTTCTACCCATCCAGGCCAAGAAAGCAATGCTTCTTCTCACCGGAAATCGCGAGTTCTGGCGGCGCCTCAGTTGTTGTTCTGCTGCTGCTGTTGTTGCTGCAGCAGATTCTGCTGGTGGTGGAGCTGCTGCTGCAGAGTGCCGAAGCGGTTGTCGGTCAGCAGGCCCGTGCGCAGATTCATCCTGTGGGTGACGGTGGCGTGGGCGCGCAGTCTGCTCACCGAGTGGAACAGCTGCAGCGGCCCCTGTCTGCGCAACTGCAGGCACAACGGGCAGTCTGCAATGGGAAACCATGGTGACGTCGACACTGGGATCTGCTGACCCCTGGGAGAGTCGAACGGCATTGAAAGCCCCCCCCCCCCACTTCAAAACCACCCCACCCCCTGGAGCTCAGACTATAAGATGGGGCAAGCCAGCACAGTGGTGACAATAGCAACTCATCGGCATTCATGACGGGCACGAGATTAGATTCGGTTCCACAACGCACGTATTAGAAATGGACCACGCAAACGAGTGACACTTACGGAAGCCCTGCCTGCGACCGGCGGGCACGTTGCCGGGCACCCCGGGGACGGCCTGGCGCTCGACCAACAGAGTGGCCATGGGCGGCGGCAGAATGGGCTGAAACGACGCATCAGATGTGACATGGGAAATCTAGAGAAGAATGTGTTGTGTGCACCCACCGCGTCCAGGATCTGGGGCAGCTGCGCCATCTGAAATGTGAAAGAAACGGAGGGGCACACAATTGAGAGAGAGAGAAAGCAACAGTGGCGCCGCTTCAGATGTCTCTCACCTGCTGATTGGCGGCGTGGCGCTGCTGCACGGTCTGCTGGGCGGCCTGTTGCTGCGCCTGCTGCTGTTGGTGGTGGTGGATCAGCTGCTGGAGTTGCTGCTGCATGGCCTGCTGTTGCTGCTGAAAGTCACCACATGTCAACTGTCTGGTTCGTCCCGTGAAAGCGCAACTCCACTGAGCACCTGCTGTGCCTGGTCCTGCTGCTGTTGCTGTTGGGCGGCCTGGGCGGGGACCGGGGGAGGTTGCTGCTGCTGGGCCGGGGCCGGCGGAGCCTGCTGCTGCTCCACTTGGGCCACGCGGCGCTGCAGGGCCTCCATGGCCCCCCGCCACTCCCTTCGCTGAAGATACAGACCATGTGAGTTGACCATGGAAGAACATGCGCCAGTTCAAATGAGACCACTGACAAACCTCGGCGTCCTGGCGGCGCACCAGCTCCGCCTCTCTGTCGCGGGCCTGAAGTGCACATCGCAACTGATTGGAAGCTCGCCTCCATCCCATATCAATCCTTTCCCCTCCTTCCACTGACCTGGCGCTGGGCCGTCTCCAGGCCGGTGCGCAGCGCGTCGACGGAGGTGAGCAGCTGCCGCAGGCGCTCCTCCGCCGGCGTCTCGAGCTCGGCCACGCGCTGCTGCAGGGCCGCCTCGCGCTGCTGGGCCTCGGCCAGCTGGCTGCAAAAGGGATGAGGCGGGTAGAAGCGGTGCCGACGGCCGAACATTCATTTAGCAAGACCAAAGTGAAACACACCGCCTGAGGGCCTCCAGCTCCTCATTGCGCTCGTTGTCGCGCGCGGCGGCGGCGGCTTCCCTTTCGGCGGCGGCGTCTTCGGCCTCCTGGGGCTGCGCCTGCTCGCCGTCTCCTCCTCCCTCCTCCACTTCCTGCTGCTGCTCCTCGGCCGCCGGAGCGTCGGGCTCGACGGCGGTCGCGTCCATGGGGTCGGCGGGGGCAGGCTCGATGGTGAAGGTCTGTAACGACGCGACCGATTGCCAACATTTCCAAGCAGTCTCCACAACCAATCAGAATGTGTGCCCTACGGCGTTGCCCCCCGCGGCGACCCCGGTCTCCTCCTCCTCCTGCCTGGCGTCCTCTTGGTCGCCCTCGGCGCCCCTGGGAGTCTGGAAGTGAGAAACGACTTTGCGGACAGAGAGTAGGTACACTTGAAGGCGTGGAGAGTGGAGCGCAAACACAAAGTGAGTGACACACCACGCACCTTCGGCTGGGGGCCGTCGTCCCCGGCCAATCTCCTCCTCCTTCTTCCGGGTCCGGGAGGCTGCTGGCCGCCGCCCTCGGCGAAGCCGTAGTTGTCGGCCGGCGGAAGGGCCTGAGAAGTGGAAAGCGCAACTGAGCGTGAGAAGTCGAAGTGCACTACCGTCCGCACCCCAATATTACACTAGCTAACTGAGTAACAAGCCTCTGCGCGCACGACGGAACATCGGCCGTATCGTCGACATGAGTGGACACATTCCACGGTGCGCTAGCCGATTACGGTAGTTACTTTTCAGTAGCTGTACAACAGAGTAGCAAGCCTCAAGCGCACGCTTACGGGGTATCTGGGCGGGGGCGAGGCGCGGCGCGCGGGCGCGGGGCGATCGCCTCCGGCGTCTTGTCTGTGCTGCTGCTGGTCGGCGGCGGGCTGCGGGGCCTGCAATATAGGTATCGCAAAGTATAGCGATTAGGCCACATTGCATGGAAGCAAGCAAAGCGAATGGAAAAATCGACGGGGGAGGGAGGTGCAGAGTGATCGGGCGTCGAATCGCGAAAGGTGCAAATCAGGTCACAAGTTGATCAGTAACACAGAGTGGCATGCCGTGCAAATCGGAGTCATGCAGGCTCATGCAAGATTGGGATGCGGCGAATCTGGCGAGAAAGCAGGCGAAAGAAGCCAGGCGTCCGTTGGAAGAACCTGGAGATAGGTGGTACCGACGCCGCGACCGCGACGCCGATTCAGAGGAAGCAGGCGACACGGTGACGCTTGGAACCCTATTCAACTGCAATCTAACGTCCCGAAAACTGGACATTGAGTTGTGGCAACGGTTAGCTCTGTCATTGCTTGCTTTGCCGAGTGGACAAACGATCCGTTTAGTCGGTCATTCAAGGTCAGTTTGGAAGTTCAGACATGTTGGAGAGAAAAGGCCATGGGGGGGGATGGGTTTGAGAGGAATACAATTGATGAAGCCAGAGCGCCAAGAGACAGACGGAACAAGCGCTACCTCCAGTGTACACCTCTGTGTGGACGACAAGCGCATTGCGATAGAAACGGCGGCCCCTAACACCTTTCGAAAGAAGTCCCACGCCGCGAGATACACAGCAATTGGAGGGGGCGCGTGATGCTTTCCGGAAGGTTGCCGACCGTCGCTTGAATACCGTAGCGCTGACTTCGACCACAAGCTCCGCCTGCCCAGTCGACAAAACCAGCCGGGGATAGAACCAATCTCCATAACTTTGACAAAGGTGCTACGGGCCGATAGGGCTGGCAATTTGCCCACAAATGTCAATTCTGGGCGGCGGAAATGAGCAAAGTCGCACAGAGGTGTACAGCGTCAGAGGTTTCAAGAAAAGGCCAATGGAGCACGCGTCGGGCGTCCAAAGGAGAACCTAGTGCGCTTGCACGCTTCAGATTCCGGGGAGGGGGTGGCATGTGTGGTAGATTCGAGGATTGACACGGGAAGGGGGAGGGGGGGGGGGGGGGGGGGGGGGGAGGGCATGAAGATAGGACGACGGCGCCCATTCCCTTCCCTTCACAGGGGCGCGAACGAGGTGATGAGGAAGGAATCGGCGATGATGAATCAGAGGAGAGAGGAGTACGGTAAGAATTTACCCACCGCGATGGGGATGTGCTGCTGCTGCTGAATGGCCGGCGCCTGCTGCGGGGGCGACGGCTGCTGCAGCGAGCCGTCCGGGGCGCGTCCCACCTGCAGAGTGCCGCCCAGGTTGCGCCTGGCCTCTGCAGATGGGGTGGCTCTCGGGGGCTGCGGTTGCTGCGGGGGCGGGCCGATGGGCGCCGGGTCCTGGGTCGGCTGGGGTCTGGGCTGAGGGGGCTGCTGCAGGCCTCCCTGAAGCAGGGCGAAGGGTCATACAGTTCATGGATTACAAAAGATTATCCACTGGCCAGACTACGGCTTGAAGAGACGCGAATATCGGCTACTCTTCTTAGTCACACTGTTGAATGCCGCACAGCAACAATGAACTCATACCTCAGCGGCGTTGGCGTACTGCTGCTGCTGCTGCCCTCTGTGTCCTTGGCCGTGGGGCGGGGGGGACTCCATGGCGGTGAGGGTGCCGCCGGCCACGCGAAGGTGGCCGCCCAAACCGCGACGGGCCCCCGGAGTCGCCTGCCGCTGGCGCTCCCGCTCCTGAAGAAGCACAGCCACAGCTACTTACTACTACTACTGGGGTAGTAGAGGGCGGGCTTGAAAGGCGGACGACGCGATCGATCAACTGCTCAAATAATGTTAGGGTAAGGGCGAAGTCTGTCGTTGGTCACCTTTTCTGCGTCCGTCTGTTGCTGCTGCTGCGCGGGCGTGTGCCTGATGGGGGGTCGGCGCAGGGGGGTCTGCTGGGGACTGCCGCTGTCCCCGAAGCGGATGTGGGACGCCCTGCTGCGCTCCCGGTTCCTCTGGGCCTCCTGGGCGGGGGTCAGACCCTGAAACATCAACCAACTGGGACTGCATTCCCACATCAGAAGTGAAAGAGTTACTACTAGTGCAAGGTGGGCGACGTCGAGAGCCGTTTCCAATGACTGAGCAGCGGCGCCAGTCATTTCAGCAAGTGGGAGATGGATATTCTCTTCACAGTACAGAGCAAACATCTCAAACGCCTCTCGACTTCGCGCCTGCGA
Source organism: Linhomoeus sp. GSCO2_2 (assembly GCA_030248115.1). Lineage (NCBI taxonomy): Eukaryota > Metazoa > Nematoda > Chromadorea > Monhysterida > Linhomoeidae > Linhomoeus > Linhomoeus sp. GSCO2_2. The sequence continues at coordinate 15,351 of JASAMZ010001587.1, read as the reverse complement.
GTGGTCCATATAAAAGGTGCGCCGTGGCATACTCTAAGGCGAGAGCGTGTTGCTGTGCGCCAGCGGTGCTTCGCTTCCAGTCAAAAGCCAGCCAATCGACAATCAGACCTCAGAAGGTGGACACAGACAACAAACACCCTGTGCAACAACGCAACAACCCGACCTATTGGGAAGCGGAGAGTGAGAAGCATGCAAGCGACCTCTGCAGGGCTCGGTAGCCAGCCGCCTTCCTTCAGGAGTCTAACACAGACGCGCGGGCAAGTATCGGTTATATTTGGAAATCTTTACACAAAGGTATACAGTACTACGCAGATACTCGGTACAGACAGAGGCAAAGAAGGCGGCTGGCTGGGTGATGTGCGTGCATGCCCCATGCATCCGCATGCACATAGTTGAGTAAATCCGAATAAGACGGGTTGAGAAGCGACGGGGAGATAGCTTCTTGTGGGATAGCAGAGACATCGCATCAATCGAGAGCTGCTGAAGTCTGGAAAGAAGTGCGACTTCCGCCCTTCAATGGGAGGGCATTCTGCGTCTGAAACCGACCACCTGAAACGTCTGAATAGAATTAATTGGTTAAGATTCTACACAAATCCACGCCAGACGCCATTACTTGGTGAGGTGAGAGGCGAGACAACTGAGAGCGAGTTATGGTTACGCCAAAGTCCTAATTCAGTCATCGGACGGGAAAAAAGTGACAGTGAAGGACGATTGACGAATGTTCAAGGTTCAAGTGACATTATCAACTCGGTCAACCAAAAAGCGCGCGTGTGATACGGTAACGGTACACCATTTCAGAATGGAGGGGGGGGGGGGGGGCGGGGGGCAGAGCAATCGCTGCCAGACTCTGCTTACTCAACTTTCGCCAACCAGGGCGCAAGTGTTACACCAAGACAGCATAGGTTCCTACCAGATTTGGTCCGGGGGGGGGGTCAATTTAGGGTTGAAGGGGGGTGGGTCGTCCTGATCCTGATTCAGTTTCAGGATGGCCATCCAAAAAGGGTAGGGGGGTCTCCTATTGCACGAATTTTTGCATTTATTTGCTTCAAAAAGTGCAGGAAAACGTCTATTTTACTCATAAAACACTACAAACATACGTATAAAGGCCATATCCTAGCCAGAAAATGGCCCATATGCCTATGAAAACAACAAAATAGCGCCGCAGGCAAATTTTTTTCGCAAATTTGGGGCGCTGGGGGGGGGGGTCGGTGGGGTAGCGGAGGTCGGGGGGAGGGTCGTCCTGAACGTCGTCGGGATTGGTCTGGGGTGGGGGGAGGGTATCCCCCCCACAACACCCCCCCAAAGGAACCTATGCAAGACAGCGACCTCGAACACCTGCCGGGTGCGGCGCCGTTGTTTCAGTTTCACGACGCCATCGAAGAGACGCTTCATGGCAAAACAGAGAGAGAGAGAGAGCGCGCCTTGACTGGAAAAGCCAGAGCCGGTACGACGGTGGGATGGCACGTTGCCTTCGGCGTGACACAAGGGTAGCCACAAAAGTAACTGAGCGTCTCGGAGCTTCGTCGTTCCCAGGACACTTCGTGTGCGCCTCAGCGAAGTGTTAGAGGTCGCAGGCACGTTTACAAATGCTAGAGTGACACTGCGTGGTTATTTGGGCCATAACGGGGGGAATGGGGGGGGGAGACATGAATGACTCCGAGGAATTGTGGTCTTGGGCACCAAAGGGGTACTGCCAACTCAAAATTTGCAATTTCAGAGTCGGATGGGTTCGAATTACTGGTCGGCAAGCTTGTCCAGAGATAAATAGTTGTTCAAGATAGAGCAGAGACATAAATGGCGAAGTAGTCGCGACTCGCGATAGGAATTGTCGGGCAGCCAGACACAATCACAAACGACGTCCACTTGAGCAAGCCTCTCTGTTCCAGACGTCGGACAGACAACCACAGTCAGTCGGCACCCACCCCCGGCTGCCGCGTGCCGTGAGGGCCGTCGCCCGCGCCGTCGTTGTGGTCGTCGCCGTCGTTTCCGTTGTGGTCGTCGTCGCCTTCGGCCCTCTCCTCCAGCTCGCCGCCGCGCTGCTGCTGGGAGCTCGGCGCTGCCGCTGCGCCGGCCTGCAGATGAACAAGCTTTTATTCTTTTATTTTGCACTTCTTGTCGCAGGAAGCGCACAACGCAGTGATCGCGCCGCCACTTCAGTTCAGCAACTAGTTTGATACCCGATAAAGTACTGCCTCGCAAGAACCAGAAAAGAATCGAAAGCAAGAACAAACCCCCGCGCGCGTCTGGTCGGCGCTGGAGGTGGCCTCCTCCATGTCCTTGTCGGGGTCGTCGTCCGGCCGCCTGCTGGAGTCCTCGTCAGGGCGCTTGTCGCCTGAGGACATCCTGTCCAGCAGGTCGGATAAAGGCTCTTCAGAACTCAGTCAATTCAATTTCTGCCTCCGCTACGACACTCTCTTTCCAACTGGTACTCTAATCTCGGCTTGATTTGGCACTCAATGGGCGACGCTCTATAACCTTGAGTTCAATTAACTTCAACGCCGAATAAGAACCGCTGAATTTTCGCTTTCGGTTCGGCTCCCAGAATCGCACACATATCACGAGAACACTGCCAACTGAACTGAAGTGTGCTAGAATGGCTTTCAGATTTCAAATCAAGATAAGACAAAGCGCAAAATTTGTTTCAAACGGACTATATTGGTTGCAGCACTTTGTTCTGCAGGTCTCGGCAGGACGTTGCGATTTGTTTATAACTGCTGACGCATTTCAGTGCGCTATATGCAAGTCCACGAAAGTTATATTTATATAGGCGTCGTGGTATATTTTAAAACCTTTCGTTACCGTGCCCTTCTAAAGAGTGCTGCTGAACAGGGTGACTGTAGATAAGCATTCCGGTGTTGTGGTAACTAGGGGTATGAATATTGACAGTGACAGTGGCAACGGAGGTACGGGGTATGAATGGTGGCAGTATGGCAGCGGCAGTCTAAAGCTCTGCAAATACATTTTTCAGCAGAGTATGCGGATCGAGATGGGACTAAGACCGGTCTACGCTGCTCGTCATGGTCATTACTTTTCTTTCGATTAGCCGAATTTCAAAAGAAATTCCGAAGAATCAAATTTTGGACATAAGCCCATGAACCTTTTTAGACAAAGCGTATTACAAACAAATTGCAAGTTTGCTGTACATGAGATGTCAACTATATAAACTTCAACAACTTGAACTTCAACAATTGCTTCATACAAATAGATGCCCCTTGGGGAGTTTATAGAACGGCATTTCTGTAACTGTTTATATGAGCGCCGCAAATTCGCAAATTCAAACTTTTCTGTAAAATTTCCGATATTTTGTGTACCAAGTGAAGTGAAAGCCAAGTAAGCAAGATAGATGTGGTACATGTTCCTGAAATTCATAAACTTACGTTCCAAAATATGATTTTCCGGAAATTTTATGCAAAACTCAACAACTTTCAAAAAACTTGACAAGGCAAATACAAAACTAAAAGCTTTGAAGTTTGACGAGCTGCGTAGATTGGTCTTTGTCCCATCTCGATTTCAGGAAAGTTCCCCCCTTCTGGGGGGTAAGGACAGGTGAATTTGTTCGCCCTAAAGAAGACTGATGATGAACAGGCTGTGTATCTCAGATGACTTCGGGCCCTCTACTACATGAACAAATTCAGCGTGCTCTGTTCACGCGCACGGCGCTTATCACGTGCGCACAACGTACATGCGGAGTACGCTATCTACCACTATCAAAACGTGTGTGCTTCAGTGCCTGCCACCGCATCTCACACAACACAATGCCTGCACTCAGTGCAACGCGAGGGTGGCGGACCCCATGCTCTAACCCCCACTTTGACCGCTCAACCATGCACTCAAGCAGAGGGCTTCACATGCTAACAGAGCTTCTGGAGGTATTAACGTTGGTAAATGCACATTCTGCACTGATGCTGGGTAAGCGCTTTGCAGTACACACACAAACGACAAACAAGAAACCCATAATTTGGTGAGAGTTGGGCACCCATATACAGAGCACGCTGAATTTGTTCATGTAGTAGAGGGCCCGAAGTCATCTGAGATACACAGCCTGTTCATCATCAGTCTTCTTTAGGGCGAACAAATTCACCTGTCCTTACCCCCCAGAAGGGGGGAACTTTCCTGAAATACACACCCTGTCCATGTCCACAGAGTGGACACCTTGGGGGGGGGGGGGGGGGGAGCGTAGAGCAGGTTTGTTGAGAGGCAACATAGACAGGTCTGCTTTGAAAGGATTGCCGTTGTAGGTGTGGGGACACAGACAGGTCTGGCCACAGGAGGTTGGATGCACAGACAGGTCTGGCCACGGGAGGTTTGATGCATGGACAGGTCTGGCCACGGGGAATGCGGCACCTACACGTGTGGAAAGTTTGACGTCGACAACGAATTTCAGGTAAAATCAGGTAAACGAAACCTAAATCGCAAAACTAACACCAGATTCGTGTTCTGCGTCCTCGGACACCCCGGAAACAACACTGTCAGTGTCAACTCAATTTTGAAAACTCGGCCCCAGGACCCAAAATTTGACCCACCGGGCGCCGAAATCAGGCAAAGGGCAGCCCGAATCCCGAAATAAACACCGGATTCGTGTTCTGTGTCCTTGAAAACCCCAGAGACAACTGTAAACCTGATTTTCAGAATTTGACCCCAGGACCCGAAATTGACCAACCGGGCACTGAAATCGGCAAATGGCACCCCGAATCCCGAAACAAACACAGGATTCGTGTTCAGCGTCGTTGAAAACCCCAGAAACAACTGTAAACTCAATTTTGAAATTTTCGGCCCAGGACCCAAAAATTCGTGCTCAGGGGTACCTTTGTCACCGCATATCTTTCTACTGGGGAGACATAGACAGCTAAAATTTTGCATGGTAATTCGCCTTATGGTAGGTTTGACCGGATCAGTTCGATTGGCGCCCTAGCCTGCACCAGTAGAGCTCGGCCGTCTTGAGGCTGGCCCCGGATCCGTACTCGGCCGGACTTTTGTCACCGCGTAACTTTTTACTGGGATGACTTAGAAAGATGAAATGTTTTACACATTTATTCACCCTATGGTGGTCTAGACCGGATCAGTTCGATTGGCGCCCTAGCCTGCACCAGTAGAGCTCGGCCGTCTTGAGGCAGGCCCCGGATCCGTACTCGGCCGGACTTTTGTCACCGCGTAACTTTTTACTGAAATGACTTAGAAAGATGAAATGTTTTACACATTTAGTCACCCTATGGTGGTCTAGACCGGATCACTTCGATTGGCGCCCCAGCCTGCACCAGTAGAGCTCGGCCGTCTGGGAGTCGGGACTTAGCCAAAATTTCGGCCATTTTTTTGATCGGGGCCTACGACCGCAATACTCAACCGATCTCGGTGTTTTTTTAACATAATAAATGCGGTTAGTGGGCGGTTCTAACGCGCCATAAACCACTGCCCTAGCTAGTACCGTTCGCGAGAACGAGGCCAAAAACATGGCAATTAGATGAAGATTGGGGAATTTTTCGACAGTTTTCATTTAATATCTCGGGAACCACTTGACCGATCTGTCTAAAATTTTAGCACAATACTTCTTGTTACTATGAACATCTATGGTGAAAATTTCAGCCCGATCGGTTAAGTCTACCTATATGACGTAGTACTAACCCATAGTCCCCGGAGGCGCACTGGCCCCCGGCCGAACAAATTGGGTTGAGCGCTGACGCGCTCAACCCGATCCGTCTACTCTGTTGTGTTAGCACAAAGCTTTGGACAGCCACTGCCAGACTTCCACCAATCGTAGCGATGGCTGCCACTGGCACTGCCACGGTTCATAGAAATAGGTGCCGCTGCCACTGCCATCATTCATACCCACCGTAAGCTGGTATGTAAGCGTTGCGCCACCACCGTCGGCATCGGCACATGTAGCAATTCACATCTTCTTGCGTGTTTAGCTTGCTCTACCGTCCAGTTCCGTCACATTGCATTTTGTCTTCAACAGCGAATCGACGAGGACAATCGTGCCAACGAATTTTTCGGCCAATCGAAATGGAGTTGTGACATGTGTGCGATTCTGGCAGCCGAACCGAAAGCGAGAATTCAGCGGTTCTTATTCGGCGTTGAAGTTAATTGAACTCAAGGTTATAGAGCGTCGCCCATTGAGTGCCAAATCAAACCGAGATTAGAGTACCAGTTGGAAAGAGAGTGTCGTAGCGGAGGCAGAAATTGAATTGACTGAGTTCTGAAGAGCCTTTATCGCAAACCATGACTGACGACAAGCCTGGAAAGCCGCCTTCTTCGAAGACAGCGGATAATCAGGTGTGGTTTTCGCGGAAAACAGATTATTCGGCTCGGCGACGGCGATGATCGTCTCTCCCATGTCATAATGCCACTTGTAGTGGCGTTGAAGAGCCGTTTGATTGTTCAGTCGGCGGCAGGCGCCCACTCATCGCCGCAGTCGCCGACTAAGAAGGGAGCACTGCAGCGGAACAGGCCCGCTCTGGCCAAGCTCGTGGTCAGCACACCCGGAGCTCTTGGCAAGAATGTACGGGAAGTTTTGGACATGCACGTGAAGCCATACAAGCCAAGTGTCCAAGTCTCACATTTACCATTCCATTCGACAGGCGCGGCCGGCGCAGCAACAGCAGGTATCGACGAGCGCAAGCGCGGCGCCTTCGAGTAGTGGCGGAACCTCTAAGGAGACTACTCCATCTGTGGTCAGGGTGCAGAGCGCGGGCGCCGGCGAGAAGACGCGAACCATCACTGTGATGTCGACGAAGGCGCTGGCAGCGCCCTTGCAGCGTCTGTCGGCCACCGGCGCTGCGCCCACCGCCAAATTCGTCGTCCAGAAGCGTCCGGCGCCCGTCGCCACCGCTGTATCGACGACAGTCGGCGGCAAAGTCAGCTCCAGTTCTGGAACCGTTCAAATTGGTAATCGGTTAGGTTGGGACATGGAAACTTGAATGGATGCTCAGAGGTTGTCTACTACGTCAAAGTGCCTGTTGCAGCGATTCCACGCAGTGCGCAACATCCGCCGGCGCCCAAGCGGCAGAGACTGTCGACGACGGGTCCATCTGTGGCGTCGACGACGTCGTCCGTGACGATTCCCAGCGTGACTGGAGTCAGCCGACTGGCGCCCGTTGCCACCTTGCCCCAAGCGACGGCCGTTTCCATCCGTAAGGACTACCGTACTATTCGCGATTCTGTCCATAGATGGGCAAAGGGTTGACAAGGGTTGTCAAATGCAACCCTCAAATCCGGCTCCACCACGCAACACGCATCGCAAATCCAGACCAACACGCATCTCCGTGACAAGAATTGTCTTTACGTCTCACTAATTCTGATAGAAATGACCATTTCGAAGAGAAATTGGTAGCAACGTGAGCACGGAAGGCAAAATTTTGTGCCTGCGGCACTTGAAAAGATCAAAATTTTCTTACCGTCACACATCTAAGTTGTAACTTTTCAGCTTTAGCACTAGAATTGTGCACATTTTGCCTCGGATTTTTTCTTTGCGTGCTACAAATGTAGCAAAATCTTCTGGTGGAGCACATAGAATTGCCATAAATCCCTTGCAAAATACCAACACGCATTAAAGTCGGAGCTTGTCAGGTCTAAGTTTTGGACCTTGCCCATCTATGATTCTGTCCAGACCATCGTGCCATTGTTGATCGCCAGTGAGTGACGATTGGACCCCAATCCAAGCAACAAATCCGACTGGCAAAGGTCCTCATTGCACTCCGTTGTTCCAGCGACGTCGCAGCCTCTGCAGTCAGTGGGATCAGCGCAGCAGCGTCCCCTGCAGTCTCTGGCCAGCAAGCTCGTCATACAGGCGACGGGAGCGGTCTCACATCCTCTGCTTCCCCACTTCGATGTGCGCAAACAGCTGGAACAGTTCTGGCCTAATCAGATGCAGAGAATACGCGACACCAGCCTGGTGCGTGTGAGCAATAAAGCGTAGGTGCGATTGGTCGTCAGCCTGGGGGGGGGGGGGCGGGTTCAGCCGGGATTTGGGGGGGGGGGGGTGGGTCCAGAGGGTCAAAAATCAATACCCAAAATTGGGCCGAAAAACTGTATAAAACGCCCAAAAAGTGCTAAAAACGCCTTATTTCGCTTTATTTTGATGAAAAACACCTTTACATGACTAAAAAATGATAAAATATAGCGCCGCAGGCGAAAATTTTGACTATTTTAAGGCAAATTTCAGGAAAGTTTATCAATTTTTGCTCGATTCTCGGGCGGGGGGGGGGTTCGGCTTCAAGACCAAGATTCTTGTTCCGGCTGACGGCTGCTAGGGTCCCTGTTGCAGAAGGCGATGCGTGAGGCGACGAAGACGCAGGAGTTGCCGCTGGCTCGAATCAAGAAGATCATGAAGCTGGACGACAACGTCAAGAATCAGGTGCGCGTGCATTCTGTATGATTGGTTGCGCACTTTGTCAGGCTCTATCTTCCCAATGTGTGCAGATGATCAGTGCAGAAGTGCCCATGCTGTTCGCGAAGGCGGCCGAGATGTTCGTCGAGGAGCTGACGATGCGCGCATGGGCCGCCACTGAAGACAACAAGCGCAAGACACTGCAGGTGAGGTTGCCGATTGACAGTTTTTCATGCCATCGGCGCCACTTCTGACTGGTGTTCGCAAAGCAGTGGAATAGCTCGAGTGTACGGGAGGACCCTCGCTTGGTACTGTGCAACCCTACTACGGTCGATATTCGCTCGCATCTGACTACCCGTTTCTGCTTCATAGAAACAGTACTAGTTCTCTATCTCTCAGAAGAGCGACCTGTCACTGGCGACGAGTCAGAATGAGATGTTCGACTTCCTGATCGACATTGTGCCCAGAGACGAGAACGCCGCCTCATCCACCCACAGTCTCTACCAGTCGTCCAAGAGACCGCAGAATCGACCGACGACCACGCAGCAAATCGTCGTCCAGCAACAACAACAACAGCCTTTCGGCGGCGCCGTCCAATTCATCGACCCCAGTCAACTGGCGGTGGGCCTTTGCAGATCGATCGTTTTTTGTAGAGCTAGGCAAACTGATTGGTTTTGGAAAGCACGGCCGACTCTGGGCATTCTTGCGCCCGAGCTTGGAAGAGTGCAATTTTTCATCGCCGTTGCCCTCTGGCCAGTTCAATCTCAACAGCATCCAGATACCTAATTCTCCCAAAAGCCCCCCCCCCCCTTTCTACCAGGACGGTGTTCTACATCTACACATACGATGTCCCGCTTTCAGAGCAGTCATACCGGCGGCAGCGTCAACTCGTCCACGGACAACGCCATCCAGTATCTGCTGACGGCGGAAGACGGCGGCGCTTCCGAGCAGGGGGTAGTTGTGGCGTCGGAGTCACAGCAGCAGCAAGCGGCGGGCACCCACCAATTGATCCAGTTGACGGCGGAACAGGTGGCAGAGCTACTCAGGGCTGGTGGTGGGAGCTTGGAGGGCGCCTCGGGGGAACAGCAGCAGCAGCAGTACTTTGTGCAGGTGGCGCACACTACAGAGTGACACTGTGAACAGACATTGAAAGCGTGGTGGAACCTTACCGTTGCGCCCTTCAGCTGCCGGGTGCGCCGGCGCCAGTCCAGATGGTGGCGGAAGGGGGCACGCCCATCACCCTGCCCAATGGACAGATCGTCACGCAGATCGGTGGGTTTCACACGTAGCCCTACTTTAGTGTCTTGGATGGGCCAGCGATCGATTGAAATGGTACCTACTACCCACATCCGTTATTGGCACCCCCCCCCCCCCCCTTGAGGCGCGCGCTCTAGACGCGTCTAGAGCCCCCGTAGCTACTTGTATAAGTAACCTCTCTCTGTGCTCAGGCCAACCTCTACCCATCCAGACGGTGTCCACTCCAGCGGGAGGTCAGCCGCAGCAGCAGCAGGCGACGCAGAGTCTGCAGGTGATCACCATTGGACAGGATGGACTCCAACAGCAGCAGCAATCCATTCAGCTGCAGCTACTGCCGCACACTCCCACCTCCTCTTCAGGCCGATGATGAACAGTTTTTGTTGTGAAGTACGCAAGTGTTTGTGTCTGTTGACCATGGTGCTATTATCGTGGACGCGTTTCGTCGCTCGGTGTACATCTTGTGCAATGTGCAAGTTCAATCTTTGGTCATTGAATGCGCTAGAATAAACGCTGCCTTTCGAACAGGGAGTTATTCAACTATATGTTCTTTCTGGCACCACGCCACAATTCTTGATCTCTCTGCTGTGATGTGTACGGAAACACAACTCATTTCCATTGTCTTGCCAGTGTACAGGTTCAGGGTGGTGGGTTCTTTCAGTATGGTCTTCGGCAGTGGCAAGAAGCTACCCAAAATCCTCTTTTTCACCAGCGTCTTTCACGCGGCCGACCAACGTCCATATATTGAAGATAATGTGGACAGTCTCTGTAGCGCGTCTGTGGCAGGCGACCACGTGGACAGACTGCCCAAACGGCTGTCCTTTGGCCTGTTCGATGTCTGTCTAACGCTATTCTCCATGGTCACATATGTTGGGGACTTTGTCACGGATCTGTGGGTCAGCGGACACCACTACACGCAGGGCAGGGTGAGAGAACATGTGTGCAGCAGTGATATTTGATGAGTAAGAATTTAGTAAGGCTTAGCCAATACTTGACCTGAACTTGAGGTAAAAGTTGACATTCTATCGGACGTAGCGTCCCCACGCCACATCATGTTTCGAAGATAACAATAATGTGTAGCTACCGTAGGCGAGTGGTCTCACTCAATTCCTACCATTGTTCAGGTGGTAGCTTCGGTTCTAATGCTGTCTTTCGCTCTGATCCCCTCCCTGATTCTGAACGCCCTGTCTCTGGCCTTCTTCCTCGACTGCTCAGGAAGGCCCAAGCAGAAGGTTCGACAGGAGAAGAAGCAGCCGCCACAACCCATCGACCAACTGAAGGACCAGTCGGCGTTTGAGAAGACCTGGTTCAGAGTGGCTGCAGCCGTCTTCCAGTTGGGACCCTTAGTTTGGTGGGGAGTTTGAATTGAGAAGCGCCTCTGTAGGAACAGCCACTAAGCTGGGAGTTAACTGCACATGCACATCCTCACATATTCCGGGTGGTCCAGAAAAAAGTGGCACCCTTTGAGCTCCCACAACTTGGTCGTTCGATGACCGATCGCGTTGAAATTTTGCACTTGTATTCCCATCTACAGTACCAAAAGGTACACCAAATTTCATCCAATTTTGATAGACAGAGCTGGAGTTGTGGCTCTGTGAATTTTGAAGTACTGCGGAAATTGAAGCAACAAGTTGAACATTCGACCTTCCATAACTCTTGCGTGGGTTAAGCGAGCAAGGTCAAAATTTTTACCAGATATACTCTAATAGGTTTCCTACCTGACGACCACGTTAAAACCAAACAGTTTTGAAAGTTACAAAAATGTCGCATGAAAACCCAGGTCGGCCGACAGCCGCAGACCGCACTTTTGAGTTACATGGCGCCGCATTTTCGTAACTTTTAAAACTGTTTGGTTTTAACATGGTCGTCAGGTAGGAAACCTATTAGAGTATATCTGGTAAAAATTTGACCTTGCTCGCTTAACCCACGTAAGAGTTACGGAAGGTCGAATGTTCAACTTGTTGCTTCAATTTCCGCAGTACTTTAAAATTTACAGAGCCACAACTCCAGCTCTGTCTATTCAAATTGGATGAAATTCGGTGTACCTTTTGGTACTGTAGATGGGAATAAACGTACAAAATATCAACGCGATCGGTTACCGTATGGCCAAGTTGTGGACGCTCAAAGGGTGCCACTTTTTTTTGGACCACCCGGTAGACTGGATACTGTACTTCAGGTACCTGGACTCCCTCCGATTCGGCTTCCGCTTCAACCGAATCGCCCATCGTAAGGGCCACTGTTGCTCTGGGAGAGCGAAGGAGTGCTATCAGCGCATGTTGGAGGCCGACAGGGAAGCCAGCCTTCTGAAGCTCTTCGAAGCCTTCCTCGAAAGCTGCCCACAACTGCTGATACAGAGCTACTATGTCATTGGAATGGTCAAGAGTGGACAGATCACCAGATTCGCAGGTGGGAACTGAGATGCCGAGAGCTGGCCATGCGACTTTGTACTTTTGACGCGTTGTGCGGTGTTTGTATGTGTGTCGGTATTGCTGAGTAACCAATAATACCACTTACACGAGGGTGTATCGTTTGAAATCGATTAAAATCCTCGTGCCTCATTCAGCTATTCTGAACGGTTTCTCCATCGGTTTCGGCCTCGTGTCCGTCGCCGTCGCCCTCGTGGTGCAGCACCGCTGTCTTAGACTCGCCAGGTATTGTCTTGTTGCGCACACAACATCTATCATATTCCCCGCTCTTGTCAAAGTGTTTGGAGTACGGTATCCTCTGCAGGCAAGACAAGCGCAACATGACCTATCCGGGACTCATCTGCCAGTTCCTGTGGCGCCTTCTGACCCTTTCGTCGCGCGTCGCTTCTCTCGCCTTCTTCGCCTTCGCCTACAGCCACTGGCTACTCGCTTACGGCGTCGTCAGAGTGCTCGCCAACTTCCTCTACCTCTCCTGCTTTCAGAGCGTCGACCTGGGTGGGTTGCTTGTGTTGAATGGGTTACAGGGTGGGCCTAAGTAAAGTGTCAGTGTGAATATGGCTAGAAGAGAATTTGGTACGACAGCTCTGCAGCCGACATTTGCATCGGCCATGTTACCAGAGCGATTTTGGGAAGTCCTTGGAAGGTGGCGATGGTTTGGGGAAATTCTGATTCTGGAGCACCCTGTAGTAGTACTTCATCGCTGAAAGCGCAGGAACATTTCATTGTCAGGCGCCGGCAAGCCGCTGGAATTCAGCGTCCTCTTCCTGGCCTCTGTCGTCCACCTGTTCACTCCACTCACTCTGGCAGAGGGCAGCACACTCTGGCACTATTTCGTCGTTTATTCCGTGGAATTCTTTGAAAGTGTCGTCTTTTTGGGCGCCTGCTACTTCTCTATGCACTTCGAGTTCCCTCACTTCGGCGCGGTGTACTTAGGGGCACTGGCACTGTTTTGGGCGGGTATCGCGATTATGGTAGTGTACTACAGCCTGCTGCACCCCAACAGGCGCTCGAGCTACAGTAGGAAGCGCAAGCGCACCCTGCGACAATTCGCCTGTTCCGAGCGCCGAATCGTCGAGAGAAATCGTCATAGACTGGAGGTGCAAACGGAGGGCGCCAGTCCGTTGTGAGCGCGTGATTCGTCTTAGCAACTCAGGTTGCCATGCGAGTTTGACCATGCGTGCTTGGTTCCTTCCGCCCGTTCGCTTTACTCTTTGTGCAATGACCAATTGACTTTGCGGTGCTTTAGAGAGTTGTGTTGATCTCGCAGTGTTCGTTCACGTCGTTCGTTTGAGAGTTTTGCAGTTGGCGCGTTGTCGTGGGCTCCTTTCTGTGTCTATCGCTAGTTTACCCACGATATTGTGTTCCTCCCTCTCTTTTCTCCTCAACAACACCAATTCAATCGATACCCGCACGAGTAGTACAGTATGCATAGGCAACAACAACAAACGAATTTCGACTCGCTCAGACGCTTCTAAAACGGCCGTTTTCACGAGTCTACAATGTTGCTCCCACTTCCTAAGGCCCGCACCGGCAACAGAACAAAAGCAAACACAGAATGTTCGTATCACAACATTCTGTACCACACCAAGAATCCGGCTGCATACCAAAACGCGCGCGATTCCGAACGAATCGAGAGAAATAGCTACCGTATCCACCGCGCACTAGGTGAATATCTCTCAGGAGGATGTGGTGATTGTCGTATCGTCGTTGTCGTCGTCAGCGGCTTCGAGCAGTTTGTCGAGACTGCGAATGATCTGAGGGAAGCTGGGACGACGCTTGGGCTCCCAGGCCCAGCAGTGGGTCATTATCTCGTAGACCGACTCTGGAAGGGCCACGGGCCAATAAAGTTTGTACAGGGTGGCGGTTTCACTACCTATGTACATTCTCCATCATATCTAGCCCTATCCTACGATACACTCCGTCCATCCATTGCCGTTTTGACTCGACATACTCGGTCCGATCGGTACATTCTGGGACAATCAACATCGTATCATCAGAAGACAATATACCAGAGCATCCGGGAGGCTTGTCCAAGCGTCGGCCTGAACGCAGGAACTCCTCGAGGTTGGCAGAAGGCACACTGGGATCGGTGTAGGGGTTGGCGCCCAGGGTTGCGATCTCCCACAGAACCACACCGTAGGACCAGCTGCAAACAAAACGACCACTATCCAAGCTACCGTGTCCGTTGCCGAAAGCGACACTAGACGTACACGTCGCTCTTGGTGGTGTAGGTGTCTTCTGCCATTGATTCGGGCGCCATCCACTTGACGGGTAGGCTGCCTCCCGCGCTTCTCTTTCGGTAGTAGTCGTCGTCGGCGCCCAGACGGCGCGCCAGACCTATTGGATTGATATCGATACGCCAAATTGACACAAGTCAAAAACGGTCGAGTTCTCATACCAAAGTCGGTGATCTTGAGCGTCAGGTCTCTGGCCACGACGACGTTGCGTGCCGCCAGGTCGCGATGGACGATCTGCAGGCACGAGAGAGCAGTGCGCACACGCTATACGACAGTGACAGGGATGGGGGATCGAATGACGTATGGGTACTGTAGTATCCCCTCACCCTCTTGGAGGCGACGTGCTCCATGCCGCAGGCGACTTCGCGTGCGAACTTGACCAGATCGCGCTGACTCCGAATGGGCGGCGCTTCAGAACTACCCCATTCGACGCTGCTCTCGCTGCTGAAGGCGCGCGTTGCGACGCTCGAACTTGCGCTGCGGCAGCAGATAGCCTGCGCCACGGGAGACGCAGATTCGACGCGGTCCGTGGATCATATTATTTTCAAGTGTGATTGCAACTGCTCACCCGAAGAGGAGCTGCAGCACCTCGACCGGTCAACGGTGACCACTTTCAGTCCCTTCTCGACGTCTTCCCTGCAAGAACGTATATCACTCCGCGCCTACAGTAACCAGGCGGCATCTATGGAATAGTACTTCTACCCACCTTCCATCGATCTCCTCCACGTCCTGTAGTTCATCATCGTCCTCCAAATCATCCTCTTCCGAGCTCGGGTCCAGTTGACTCTCCACGGAGGAGAAGGAATCGAGAGTGCTGCGCTGTCGTCGTCGTCGTCCAGTCTCCTGTGTGAGGGCGAGCTGTAGTCGCAGGAAATCGCGCAGAGTGCCCCTCTCGCACAGCTCCCATCACTATCTTGAACTCTGGGCCCAGGACGCAGTAGTGGACACGAACCACGTTGGGGTGGTCGCCTGCCGTGAGGGAGGAACCGCGTGACTTTCCAGCAGTGTAGTGAACGAACAGCACAACTGACAGCGACTGTGTATGAAGAACTCTTTGAGCAGGTCGAGGACGGCCTCCAGATGCCTGCGCTTCTCCTCTTCGCTCAGAGGC
>JASAMZ010001577.1:0-27370 GCA_030248115.1 Linhomoeus sp. GSCO2_2 | reverse complement strand
TTGCTGGTGGTATCGGCCTGTAAAGCCAAAAGAATAGGGCATCGTCCCATTTATACCCTTTTCAATAGGGCGTCGTCCCATTTATACCCTTTTCAATAGGGCGTCGTCCCATTTACACCCTTTTCAATAGGGCGTCGTCCCATTTATACCCTTTTCAATAGGGCGTCGTCCCATTTATACCCTTTTCAATAGGGCGTCGTCCCATTTATACCCTTTTCAATAGGGCGTCGTCCCATTTACACCCTTTTCAATAGGGCGTCGTCCCATTTATACCCTTTTCAATAGGGCGTCGTCCCATTTATACCCTTTTCAATAGGACGTCGTCCCATTTAAACGCTTCTATTGCACTGTGTGCCTGCGGCGAATTTCTCTGATCCATTTATGGATCAGTTGGCATAATTATAAGCGCAAAGTGTGCCTGCGGCGAATCTTCTGATCCATTTGTGGATCAGGTACCACGAAGGAATTCCTAGACCAATTGCCGCGATACCCCACCAGATTGTCGACTATATGTCTAGCGGCACTTCACTATCCAGTGCAAATTATCGCGCGCACGCTCTCAAGTTTACACTGGTGTCAACGTAGTGCCACAGTTTTTACACAAAGCTTGTTACTCTAAGCTTGTTGGTTTTTCGCCCGTAACTTCTCGTCCTTTTAACACTTTGGGCAAGTTAGGGGTGCAATCGATTGCTCTCGTCAAGACGCATCGAATGGTGTCAAAATCGACGCGATTGCTTTACACTGTGCTTTTTTTACGAGCGAAAAAGCTTTCCGGGTGTGCGGCACCGATTTCAGAAGAAATGCCACAAAAAAAGTTTAGAAGCGAAATTCAAAAATCCGGCCCGGTAGCAATTTAGAAGACCCTTGGTGGATAGAGTGCCGCAAAAAGTTCCGCTCTTTAGCTTAATTTTGAACGAATGCACAGTATGTCGAAATTTTTAGAAACCGATTTTTTTACTTGTTTGGCCCATATCTCGAGACTGGAGTGTCGTTTCGACATCGGATAACAACTAATCGATAGCCACTGAGATGCTCTACAAATTGTGTTTAATCGACCATTCACGAAATCTTTGCGGTTTTTGACGAATTTGCCAATTTTCACCAAACGATGCATTTGAACCAGTGACAGCGGAAATGACTGGCGGACGCACGTTCAAAGTGCCGACACCTCCCGTTTTATTAGTTAATTTAATTTATTTAGTTTAATTGTAAATTTAGTCAATTAGAATTTCTTATCAAAGCCACATTGTTCGTTGTAGGTACTTACAGCATTTCGCGTCTCACAAATGCTTCATCTAGACTGCAACGCTTCGACTTCGATAAGTGTGCAAAATTTTATAGAAATCGGTACAGGCAGGTCTGAGAAATGGCGCATACAGCTAGCTGGCGCGGATCCTATTTTCGGCTTTGTGCCGCGTTTCGCCCCCCCCCCCCCCCCTGATTGTCACCAAACTGTACCTGGCTTTTGTTTGATGTTTAGCGTGCCACTCGATTAATCTTCGCTGCCTGGTCGTGCACCCCAATCCAGAGAGCTGGGAAGGCGCCAAGGAAACCTGTGAGAAGGTCAAGAACGGAAACTTGGCGGCGAGGATACAGAGCGACGAGTTTGACAACTTCAAATCGGTGCACCCCGCCGTCCCACCTGGTTAGCCACTGCCGCAATTGTCTGTCTGTCTGTCTAACACTGCATGAATATTTTGTGTGTGCGTGACATTTGTGACTCCTCCTCCTCGGCCGCGCTAACCTATCAAGAGCTTTGCGTGCACTCGTACGGTACAGTGCCAATTTTACCCGGCCAGTGCTAGTAAGTGGGTCCGTAGGTTAGGTACATTACGTCCGTTTGCGTGCTACAGTATCCCAAAGTGTGGTTCATCTATCAAAATTTGACCGAGTCGACACACACATCAAATTGAAGCTGTGGAGCTCCTGAGGATGAGTCTGACAATAAAAACATTCAAAAGTTAAACAAGCTCCGGTATTTAAAGTTGAGTTTGTAACTGACATCAAAGTTGCGTTCTTTCTGCAGAGAGCTCGCACGCACGCACGCACGCACGCACGCACGCACGCACGCACGCACGCACGCACGCACGCACGCACGCACGCACGCACGCACGCACGCACGCACGCACGCACGCACGCACGCACGCACGCACGCACGCACGCACGCACGCACGCACGCACGCACGCACGCACGCACGCACGCACGCACGCACGCACGCACGCACGCACGCACGCACGCACGCACGCACGCACGCACGCACGCACGCACGCACGCACGCACGCACGCACGCACGCACGCACGCACGCACGCACGCACGCACGCACGCACGCACGCACGCACGCACGCACGCACGCACGCACGCACGCACGCACGCACGCACGCACGCACGCACGCACGCACGCACGCACGCACACACACACACACACACACACACACACACACACACACACACACACACACACACACACACACACACACACACGCACAGACACAAACACAGAAACACGAACAGACAATAGGGTTCGTATATATGTGACCGGGAGAACCCGTCCTCAGTGAATACTTGGATATCCAGGTTTTCACTGAGTTGGTTAGTAAAAACCCGGATATCCGGGTATTCACTGTTGAGTTAGTGAAAACCCGGATACCTACCGTAAATCCTCCAATAAGCGCCCCCCCTCGAATACGCGCCGCCCTCTCCAATAAGCGCCCCCCCCTAGAAGAAGGTTGAAAAAATAAGCGCCCACCCTCCAATAAGCGCCCACCTTTTGTTAGTACCAGCAGTACTAGCACTACCATATGTGCTCTGTGACCATTCCTAACCCAAGATTAGGCTACATATGACAGCACTACTACTAAATGCAGGTATTCCGATCAAAAGCCATACAGTTTCAGCCTGAAATCTACGCAGATGTACGCAAAAATGTGACAACAACAGGGAATTTTGGTGAAATTTTGGCACTCCTGAGGGGTCGAGTTAATAAGCGCCCCCCCTCGAATAAGCGCCCCCCCTCCAATAAGCGCCCCCCCTAGAGGTAGGTTGAAAAAATAAGCGCCCAGGGCGCTTATTGGAGGATTTACGGTATCCGGGTTTTTACTGATAGGTTAGGGAAAACGCGGACAGATCTCCGATATCCTTTATACTAAGCGGCAAACCTGTGTCCGTTTGTGTGTCCGTCTGTCTGCGAACGCCATAACTCTAGAGATCGTTGAGAGATCGGGATGGTCTATAGCTTAAACTGACCGCTATTCACTGCAGTTTTGCACCTCCTATTTTAGAAGTTTGACTGATGACTAAAGTCCACAATATTTCACAAATATTGGCTGCGCCAGTACATTTTGAACACATAAGGCACCACACGTTGTGATTGACGATTGATTTTGCGCCTAAAGCATTTTACAGTGTCACCATTCATGACAGAGTTGTCATTGTGAGACTCCAAAGTATATTCGCAGGCACTGCATGCACTGGCAAGGGCGCAGCACCAAACTGCTTTGGATCTATGTCAAATGTCTTTAGATCTATCTGAAATCTCCTACAGGCTAAACCCAAATGTCTACGGGCTAAACCCAAGCGTCTATTGTGTATTTACAGGCACGGGAGCTGGCGCGAGGCTAAATGTAGGCACTGGCAGAGGCACAGTGTCAAGTGGCTTGAGATCTATCTGAAATGTCCTATTGGCTAAACCCAAATGTCTACAGGCTAAAGCCAAGTGTCTATTGTGTATTTGCAGGCACAGGAGCTGATGCGATCCTAAATGTAGGCACTGGCAGGGGCACAGGGGTGGATGGCTTGAGACCTATCTGAAATGTTTCATGGGGTACATTCAAGTGACTACAGGCTAAAGCCAAGTGCCTATTGTGTATTTACAGGCATGGGAGCTGGTGCGCTCCTAAATGCAGGCACTGGCAGGGGCACAGTGACAAATGACTTGAGGTCCAACTGTAATGCCATGGATGGGCTAATGACCATAGAGATTCTCCTACGGGCTAAAGACTCTAGTCCTATATACTAAGCGGCAAAACTCTGTCCGTGTGTTTGCTTGTCTGTTAACGCTCTAGCGCTTGCTACAGTTGACGGATCGCGGCGATCTATAGCTTAAACTGATCGTCAGAACACGTAGTTTTGCATCTTTGCTTCTGCAACTTTGACCGATGACTAAATTCCACAATA
This sequence comes from Linhomoeus sp. GSCO2_2, assembly GCA_030248115.1. Taxonomy (NCBI): domain Eukaryota; kingdom Metazoa; phylum Nematoda; class Chromadorea; order Monhysterida; family Linhomoeidae; genus Linhomoeus; species Linhomoeus sp. GSCO2_2. Next base: position 23,195 of record JASAMZ010001577.1, on the reverse strand, counting down.
ATTCGCAAATATCGGCTGCGCCAGTACATTTCGAGCACAGAAGGCGCCACACCCTGTGATTGACATTTGATATTGCGCCAAAAGCGCTTTACAGTGTCACCATTCATGACAGAGTTGTCGTTGTGAGACTCCAAAGTGTATTCGCAGGCACTGCATGCACTGGTAGGGGCACACCATCGAACTGCTTTGTATCTATGCCAAATGTCTTTAGATCTATCTGAAATCTCCTACGGGCTAAACCCAAATGCCTATGGGCTAAAGCCAAGTATCTATTGTGTATTTGCAGGCACGGGAGCTGGTGCGAGCCTAATTGTAGGCACTGGCAGGGGCACAGTGTCAGATGGCTTGAGATCTATCTCAAATGTCCTATGGGCTAAACCCAACTGTCTACAGGCTCAACCCAAGTGTCTATTGTGTATTTACAGGCACGGGAGCTGGTGAGATCCTAAATGTAGGCACTGGCAGTGGCACAGGGTCGAATGACTTGAGATCTATCTGAAATGTCCTACGGGCTAAACACAATTGTCTATGGGCTGAACCCAACACCATTGACCATAGAGATTCTCCTATGGGCTAAAGGCTCTAGTCCTATATACTAAGCGGCTAACGATGTCTGTTTCCGTGTCCGTCTTTCCACTAAAAGACGCTCGGCACGCGAGATGGTCCGGACACTTTTTGCCATAACTCTCAATGCGGTTGACGGATCGCGACGATCTATGTGGCAAAATGACCGTCTATTTTTGGCGCTTCTCGCCAGCCATGTCTCGACATTGGGCGATCGCTTAATCACAAGAAATTCTACAATATTTCGCAAATATCAGCTGCATCAGTATATTCTGAGCACAGAAGGCACCACACGCTGTGATTGACGTTTGATTTCGCGCCAAAAGCGCTTTACAGTGTCACCATACACTAAAGAGTTGTCGTTGTGAGACTCCAAAGTGTATTCGCAGGCACTGCATGCACTGCCAGGGGAACAGCATCAGACTACTCTGTATCTATGTCAAATGACTTTAGATCTATCTGAAATCTCCTATGGGCTATAGCCAAATGTCTATGGCCTAAACCCAAGCGTCTACTGTGTATGTGCAGGCACGGGAGATGGTATGATCCTAAACGTAGACACTGGTAGGGGCACAGGGTCGAATGACTTGGGATACATTTGAAATGTCCTACGGGCTAAACCCAATTGTCTATGGGCTAAACCCAAGTGTCTATTGTGTATTTACAGGCATGGGAGCTGGTGCGATCCTAAACATAGGCACTGGCAGGGGCACAGGGTCGAATGACTTGAGACCTATCTGAAGTGTCCTAAGGGCTAAATCCAATTGTCTAAGGGCTAACACTGAAGAATTGTCGTTGTGAGACTCCAAAGGGCTACTGACCATAGAGATTCTCCTACGGGCTAAAGGCTCTAGTCCTCTCTACTAATCGCCGCGTTCGGTCTGTCTGTCTGTCCGGACACTTTCTGCCACAACTTTCGACTGCGTCGACGGATCGGGACGATCTATGCGCCGAAACGAACGCCCGTCTTCGACGCTTCTCGCTAACTGGGCCTCGACTTTGGCCGCCGCCTAAATTCGGTCGAAATTCCAAAAATATCGTCTGCGCGGCACGTCTGTCAGTCTGTTTGTTTGTGTGTGAACAAAATGTCTCTCGACAGCGGCGACGGATCCCGGACATCTATACATTTTCGGAACCGCCTTCCGCCGGGCACCATCTGGCCGAAGTTTGGTCTTGGGCCGCCGCCTAAATTCGGTCGAAATTCCGAAAATATCGTCTGCGCGGCACGTCTGTCAGTCTGTTTGTTTGTGTGTGAACAAAATATCTCTCGACAGCGGCGACGGATCCTGGACATCTATACATTTTCGGAACCGCCTTCCGCCGGGCACCATCTGGCCGAAGTTTGGTCTTGGGCCGCCGCCTAAATTCGGTCGAAATTCCGAAAATATCGTCTGCGCAGCACATTTTTGGCGCTAACTGCCGACTGCGGCGGCGGATCGCGACGAGCCGTGCATCAACGGAACCGCCGTTCGACGCTGACCAAAGTCTCCTGTGTTTGGTCTTCGGCCGCTGCCTAAATTGGGTCGAAATTTGGAAAATATCGGTCGCCATTGAATTTTGCCGCGGCTACAGTACACCGTCCAAATAAGACAGGTCGAGATAGGCGTCTACGCACCCGCAATCGAACCAAGTTATAGGATCGTCTTGCTGTAGCATTGCATTACCGACGCCGTCCACCCCACTCCCAGCGGGGGATCGCCCGCTGTGTAGCGTACATCAGGTGCGCCTGCACAATAGGGGCGCCGCGGGCATTCTACATTGCGAGCGGCTATAGACAGTCAGCGGTCAGTACAGCCTGCGTTCAGTGTTGAATCCGAGACGCTCGCACAGTGACGTTTGGCACAGCGCAGGGTACATCGCGTCCGTTTCGGTGCAGCCGCCAGCCTGTGGACAGTGCACAGTCTACATTCAGAACCGCCATACACAGTCCGCGGCGACGGTCAGTGTTGCCTGCGTGTAGTGCTGAATCCGAGAAGTTTGCGGCAGAGATTCAGCACCAAGTGAGACATCATTTTGACAACACTTGGATGCGCAATGACAATAGGTATGTGCCATGTTCTCCAGTACGTGAGTTGCGCAACAACGGGCTGCGAGTATCCACTCGAACGCTGGAGTTGCGCGACAACGGTCTCTGAGTATCCGCTCGAATGCGTGACTTGCGCGACAATGGACAACCAGTCTATGCAATGCGACAGAGCGACCATCAATCCCGAACCATTGTCAGAACCTGCAGCGCGTCAGCTGCGCGACATTGGTCTCTAAAGCTGCAGCGCGTCAGTTGCGCGACATCGGTCTCTGAAGCTGCAGCGCGTCAGCTGCGCGACATCGGTCTCTGAAGCTGCAGCGCCTCAGCTGCGCGGCATTGGTCTCTGAAGCTGCAGCGCGTCAGCTGCGAGACATCGGTCTCTGAAGCTGCAGCGCCTCAGCTGCGCGGCATTGGTCTCTGAAGCTGCAGCCCGTCAGCTGCGAGACATCGGTCTCTGAAGCTGCAGCGCCTCAGCTGCGCGGCATTGGTCTCTGAAGCTGCAGCGCGTCAGCTGCGCGACATCGCTCTCTGAAGCTGCAGCGCGTCAGCTGCGCGGCATCAGTTTCTGAAGCTACAATGCGTCATCCACGGGCTATAGACTCTAATCCTATATACTAAGCGGCCTAGAGTCTGTCCGTCTGTTTGTTTGTTTGTTTGTCAGCGGCATAACTCTAGACACAGTTGTCGGTTCGCGATGATCTATAGCTTAAACTGACCGTCTGAACATGTAGTTGTGCATAAGTGCATTTAGAACTTTGACCGATGCCTAAATTCCATAAAATGTCGACAATTTCAACTGTGAGGTGCACAATTCTGCTAAACCATGATGATTCAAATGGCGGCTACAGTGGCAATGATGCACACACTGCACGCCAACACGCAAAACATCAACTTCAAATCGTAGTGTGGGACATTTACAGTGTCACCACTCACTAAAGAGTTGTCACTGTGAGACTCCAAAGTGTATTCGCAGGCACTGCATGCACTGGCAGGACACAGCATCAAACTATTCTGGATCTATGTCAAACGACTTTTGATCTATCTGAAATGTCCTGCGGGCTAAACCCAACTGTCAACGGGCTAAACCCAAGTGTCTATTGTGTTTTTACAGGCACGGGAGCTGGTGCGAGCCTAAATGTAGACAGTGGCAGGGGCACAGGGTCGAATGACTTGAGATCTATCTGAAATGTCCTATGGGCTAAACCCAAATGTTTATAGGCCAAACCCAAGCATCTATTGTGTTTTTACAGGCACGGCACGGGAGCTGGTGCGAGCCTAAATGTAGACAGTGGCAGGGGCACAGGGTCGAATGACTTGAGATCTATCTGAACTGTCCTGCGGGCTAAATCCAATTGTCTATGGGCTAAAGCCAAGTGTCTATTGTGTATTTACAGGCATGGGGGCTGGTGCAGTAGTAAATGTTGGCACTGGCAGAAGCACATTGTCAAATGACTTGAGGGCCATCTCAAATGTCCTACAGGTTAATTACCCATGCTATTGACCATAGAGATTCTCCTACGGGCTAAAGGCTCTAGTCCTATATACTATGGCGCCTAGAGTCTGTCCGTGTGTTTGTGTGTTTGTCTGTCAGCGCCATAACTCTAGACACAGTTGTCGGTTCACGATGATCTATAGCTTAAACTGACCGTCATAACATGTAGTTTTGCATCTTTGCTTTTAGAACTTTGATGGATGACTAAATTCCAAATTATTTCGAAAATATTGACTGCACCAGTACATTCTGATGACAGAAATCACCACACGATGTAATTGGCGTTTGATTTCGCGACAAAAGTGCTTTACAGTGTCACCATTCATGACAGAGTTGTCGTTGTGAGACTCCAAAGTGTATTCGCAGGCACTGTATGCACTGGCAGGGGCACAGGATCAAACTGCTTTGGATCTATGTCAAACGTCTTTAGATCTATCTGAAATCTCCTACGGGCTAAACCCAAATGTCTACAGGCTAAATCCAAGTATCTATTGTGTATTTACAGGCACGGGAGCTGGTGCGAGCATAATTGCAGATGCTGTCAGGGGTACAGTGTCAAATGGCTTGAGATCTGTCTGAAATTCCCTATTGGCTAAATCCAAATGTCTACAGGCTAAACACAAGAGTCTACTGTGTATTTACAGGCACACAAGCTGGCACGATCCTAAACGTAGGCACTGGCAGGGGCACAGGCTCAAATGGCTTGAGATGTATCTGAAATGTCCTATGGGCTGAACCCAATTGTCTACGGGCTAAACCCAAGCATCTATTGTGTATTTACAGGCACAGGAGATGGCGAGATTTTAATCATAGGCACTGACAATGGCACAGGGTCTAACGACTTGAGATCAAACTGTACTGTCCTGCAGTACACTGAATTCGATGATTGAGTTATCTCCATCATTCACTGCAGATTACATATATGCTATTGGCCATAGAGATTCTCCTACGGGCTAAAGGCTCTAGTCCTATATCATATATATCCTATATCATATACTATGGCGCCTAGAGTCTGTCCGTCTGTTTGTTTGTTTGTTTGTGGATCTGTAAACGCTCTAGCGCTCGCTACAGTTGACGGATCCCGATGATCTATAGCTTAAACTGACCGTCATAACATGTAGTTTTGCACCTCCTATTTTAGAGCTTTGACCGATGACTAAATTCCACAATATTTCGCAAATATCAACTGCACCAGTACATTCTGAGCACAGAAGGCATCTCACGCTGTGACTGATGTTTGATTTCGCGTCAAAAGCGCTATACAGTGTCACCACTCACTACAGAGTTGTCGTTGTGAGGCTCCAAAGTGTATTTGCAGGCACTGCGCGCACTGGCAGGGGCACAGCATCAAACTGCTTTGGATCTATGTCTAATGTCATTGGATCTATCTGAAATCTCCTACAGGCTAAACCCAAATGCCTACGGGCTAAACCCATGTGTGTATTGTGTATTTACAGGCACAGGAGCTAGCGCAAGCCTAAATGTAGGCACTGGCAAGGGCACAGGGTCGAATGGCTTGAGACCTATCTGAAATGTCCTACGGGCTAAGCCCAACAGACAACGGGCTAAATCCAAGTGTCTATTGTGTATTTACAAGCACAGGAGTTGGCGTGGTCCTAAATGTAGACCATGGCAGGGGCACAGTGTCAAATGACTTCAGATCTAAGTGTAATGTCCTGCGGTGCACTCGATTCGATGACTGCATTATCTCCTTCATGCGTTGCCGCATATCCATGTGCTATTGACAATAGAGATTCTCCTACGGGCTAAAGGCTCTAGTCCATATTACTAAGCGGCCTAAGTCTGTCCGTCTGTTTGTTTGTTTGTTTGTTTGTTTGTTTGTTTGTTTGTCACTCTGTAAGCGCTCTAGCGCTTGCTACAGTTGACGGATCGTGATGATTTATAGCTTAAACTGACCGTCAGAACACGCGATTTTGCATGCTTGCATTTAGAACTTTAACCGAAGTCTAAATTCCACAAAATTTCGACAATTTCGACTGTGAGGTGCAGAAGTCTGCTAAACCATGATGATTCAAATGGCGGCCACGGCGGCAATGACGCGCGCACTGTGCATCAACTTCAAATCGTAGTGCGGGACATTCACAGTGTCACCACTCACTAAAGAGTTGTCGTTGTGAGACTCCAGTGTATTCGCAGGCACTCCATGCACTGGCAGGGGCACAACATCAAACTATTCTGGGTCTATTTCAAATGGCTTGAGATCTATATAGAATGTCCAACTGGCTAAACCCTAACGTCTACGGGCTAAACCCAAGAGTCTATTGTGTATTTGCAGGCATGGGAGCTGGTGCCATCCAAAGCATAGGCACTGGCAGGATCACAGGGTCGAATGACTTAGATCTATCTGTGGCTATCTTTGGCTGATCCCAAATGTCTACAGGCTAAACCCAAGTGTCTATTGTGTGTTTACAGGCACGGGAGCTGGTACGACGAGTCTAAATGTAGGCATTGGCAGGGGCACAGGGTCGAATGACTTGAGATATATATATAAAATGAACTATGGGCGAAACCCAATTGTCTATGGGCTAACCCAATTGTCTATGGGCTAAAAAATGTAGGCACTGGCAGTGTCACAGTGTCAAATGGCTTGAGATACATCTGAAAGGACCTACAGGCTAAACCCAATTGTCTACTGGCTAAACCCGATTGTCTACGGGCTAAACCCAAGTGTCTATTGTGCATTCACAGGCATGGGGACAGGTGGGATCCTGAATGTAGGCACTGGCAGGGGCACTGTGGTAAATGATGCGAGATCTAAACTGTAATGTCCTGAGGTGTACTGAATTCGATGATTGCATTATCTCCTTTGTGCCCATGGACTACTGACCATAGAGATTCTCCTACGGGCTAAAGGCTCTAGTCCTATATACTATGGCGCCTAAGTCTGTCCGTTTGTTTGTTTGTTTGTCTGTCAACGCCATAACTCTAGACACAGTTGTCGGTTCGCGATGATCTATAGCTTAAACTGATCGTCATAACACGTAGTTGTGCATCTTTGCTTTTAGAACTTTGACCGATGACTAAATTCCACAATATTTCGAAAATATCGACTGCTCCAGTACATTCTGACCACAGAAGGCACCAGACGCTGTGACTGACGTTTGATTTCGCGCCAAAAGCTCTTCACGCCATCACCATTCACTACAGAGGTGTCGTTGTGAAACTCCAAAGTGTATTCGCAGGCACTGCATGCACTGGCAGGGGCACAGCATCAAACTGCTTTGGATCTTTCTCAAATGTCTTTTGATCTATCTGAAATCTCCTACGGGCTAAACGCAAATGTCTATGGGCTAAACCCAAGTGTCTATCGTGTATTTACAAGCACGGGAGCTGGCGCGAGCCTAAATGTAGGCACTGGCAGGGGCTCAATGTCAAATGTCTTTAGATCTATCTGAAGTGTTCTACGGGCAAAACCCAAGTGACTACGGGCTAAACCCAAGTGGCTATTGTGTATTTACAGGCACGAGGGTCAGTGTGATCCTAAACATAGGCACTGTCAGGGGCACAGGGTCAAATGACTTGACATCAAACTGTAATGTCCTGCGCAGCACTGAATAATTCAATGATTGCATTATCTCCTTCATGCTCTGCAGATTACCTATGCACTATGGGCCATAGAGATTCTCCTACGGGCTAAAGGCTCTAGTCCTATATACTATGGCGCCTAACTCTGTCCATCTGTTTGTCTGTAAATGCTCTAGCGCTTGCTACAGTTGACGGAACGTGTTGATCTATAGCTTAAACTGACCGTCAGAGCACGCGGTTTTGCATCCTTATTTTTAGAACTTTGGCCGATGACTAAATTCCACAATATTTCACAAATATCGACTGCGCCAGTACATTTTGACCACATAAGGCACCACACGCTGTGATTGACATCTGATTTTGCGCCAAAAGCACTTTACAGAGTCACCATTCACTACAGAGTCATTGTGAGACTCCAAAGTGTATTCGCAGGCACTGCATGCACTGGCAGGGGCGCAGCATCAAATTGCTTTGCATCTATGTCAAATGTCTTTGGATCTATCTGAAATCTCCTACGGGCTAAACCCAACTGTCTACGGGCTATACCCAAGCATCTATTGTGTATTTACAGGCATGGGAGCTGGCACGATACTCAATGTAGGCAGGGGCACAGGGTCTAATGGCTTGAGACCTATCTGAAATGTCCTACGGGCTAAACCCAAGTGTCTATTGTGTATTTACAGGCATGGGAGCTGGTGCGATCCTAAATGTAGGCCCTGACAGGGGCACAGTGTCTAACGACTTGAGACCTCACTGTACTGTCCTGCAGTGCACTGAATTCAATGATTGCATTATCTCCTTCATGCTCTGCAGATTACCCATGGGCTACTATTGACCATAGAGATTCTCCTACGGGCTAAAGGCTCTAGTCCATATTACTAAGCGGCCTAGAGTCTGTCCGTCTGTTTGTGGCTCTGCGAGCTCGATATCTCTAGACACAGTTGTCCGTTCGCGACGACCTATGGCTTAAACTGACCGTCCTGGCCTGTAGTTGTGCATGAAGGTTTGTCGACTTATGTCGATCCCTCAATTCCACAATATTTCGAAAATATCGACTGCGCCAGTACATTCTGATAACAAGTCGATCCCTCAATTCCACAATATTTCGAAAATATCGACTGCGCCAGTACATTCTGATAACAATGTTACACTTTGAATTTCCGCTTACCGTACACTTCGTTGTGAGAGACAAAACCAAATACTGGCCGCTTTGCGCGCTTAACGCGTTCAGCACAAGTGACACGCTATACGCTTAGCGTACTGTAGATCAAAACCGTTGCGCTCTATGTATTGAGCAAAACTGTTGCGCTCTATGTATTGAGCGCGGGTCTTTCTTTCTAATGTGCGCAACGCAATTTACGTTTGTGCCAAGTTCACTACTGTACACGCGCACTTCTAACTTCGGCGAGCGCGCGGTAGACTTCATTTGGTCATCAGCCGCGAACGACCGATCGAATGGTCGTCAGACTTGAGAAGCAGCAGTGGTGAACGATCCGTCTCATTCAAATGTGCTTGAGAACGTCAGCGGCAAGCGGCCAACCGCACAGAACAGTTGCCATCAGCCGCGAACGAACGATGGAATGGTCATCAGACTTGCGAGCAGTGGTGGTGAGCGATCTGTCTCAATCAAATGTGCTTGAGAACGTCAACGGCAAGCGGCCAACCGCACAGAACAGTTGCCATCAGCCACGAACGAACGATCGAATGGTCATCAGACTTGCAAGCAGTGGTGGTGAGCGATCTGTCTCAATCAAATGTGCTTGAGAACGTCAGCGGCAAGCGGCCAACCGCACAGAACAGTTGCCATCAGCCACGAACGAACGATGGAATGGTCATCAGACTTGCGAGCAGTGGTGGTGAGCGATCTGTCTCAATCAAATGTGCTTGAGAACGTCAGCGGCAATAGGTCAGCCGCACAGAACAGTTGCCATCAGCCGCGAATGAACGACCGAATGGTCATCAGACTTGCGAGCAGCAGTGGTGAACGAGCGATCCGTCTCATTCAAATGTGCTTGAGAATGTCAGCGGCAAGCGGTCAGCCGCACAGAACAGTTGCCATCAGCCGCAAACGAACGATCGAATGGTCATCTGACTTGCGAGCAGCAGTGGTTATCTCCATCATTCTCTGCAGATTACCCATGGGCTACTGACCATAGAGATTCTCCTACGGGCTCAAGGCTCTAGTCTACATTACTATGCTAGCTAGGTGTAGTGTCTGTCCGTCCGTCTGTCTGAAACGCTTGCCTCTTTAGCACTTCGCCACGCGACGCTTCAGCATGCACTTGCCTCGCTAGCACTTCGCCACGCGAAGCTTCAGCACGCGCGCGCCTAGACGCCAGCGGGACGCCAGCGGCCGCAATCAATCGCTGCACGGCCAGCGCCGCCTGTTGCTGCCTGCCTTCAACGCAGGCATCGCCTGAACAGTACGGCAAGGCACCGTCGCCGCTCAATCAGGCTCGCTCCCCTTAGCTCGCATTGGATCTGGCGGCTCTCTACCATTTGTTTTGCGCGGCGCTTTGTACGGCGCGTTCGCGAGGCAGTCAGCGCCGTTGGCTTGCAACAGGAGAGACTTTCTGCAACAGTACAAATCTTGCAACAGTACAGACGTTGCAACAGGATGGTCGCGCGAGGCGACCAGTGCCACTGGCTCGCAACAGGCCTGATTTTGCAACAGGACAAATCTTGCAACAGGACAGATTTTGCAACAGGAAAATCTGCCCAGTCTCTATCATTTGTTTTGCGCGGCGCTTTGTACGCTCAATCAGGCTCGCTCCCCTTAGCTCGCATTGGATCTGGCGGCTCTCTACCATTTGTTTTGCGCGGCGCTTTGTACGGCGCGTTCGCGAGGCAGTCAGCGCCGTTGGCTTGCAACAGGAGAGACTTTCTGCAACAGTACAAATCTTGCAACAGTACAGACGTTGCAACAGGATGGTCGCGCGAGGCGACCAGTGCCACTGGCTCGCAACAGGCCTGATTTTGCAACAGGACAAATCTTGCAACAGGACAGATTTTGCAACAGGAAAATCTGCCCAGTCTCTATCATTTGTTTTGCGCGGCGCTTTGTACGCTCAATCAGGCTCGCTCCCCTTAGCTCGCATTGGATCTGGCGGCTCTCTACCATTTGTTTTGCGCGGCGCTTTGTACGGCGCGTTCGCGAGGCAGTCAGCGCCGTTGGCTTGCAACAGGAGAGACTTTCTGCAACAGTACAAATCTTGCAACAGTACAGACGTTGCAACAGGATGGTCGCGCGAGGCGACCAGTGCCACTGGCTCGCAACAGGCCTGATTTTGCAACAGGACAAATCTTGCAACAGGACAGATTTTGCAACAGGAAAATCTGCCCGCTCTCTATCATTTGTTTTGCGCGGCGCTTTGTACGGCGCGTTCGCGAGGCAGTCAGCGCTGTCGGCGTGCAACAGGACAGACTTTCTGCAACAGGACAAATGTTGCAACAGTACAGACGTTGCAACAGGATGGTCGCGCGAGGCGACCAGTGCCATTGGCTCGCAACAGGACAGACCTTCTGCAACAGGACAGATTTTGCAACAGGAGCAACAGGACAGACCTTGCAACAGGACAGATTTTGCAACAGGACAAATCTTGCAACAGGACAGATCTTGCAACAGGACAGATTTTGCAACAGGACAGATATTGCAACAGGATTCTGCAACAGGACAAATGTTGCAACAGTACAGACGTTGCAACAGGATGGTCGCGCGAGGCGACCAGTGCCATTGGCTCGCAACAGGACAGACCTTCTGCAACAAGACAGATTTTGCAACAGGAGCAACAGGACAGACCTTGCAACAGGACAGATTTTGCAACAGGACAAATCTTGCAACAGGACAGACCTTGCAACAGGACAAATCTTGCAACAGGACAGATTTTGCAACAGGACAATTTTTGCAACAGGACAAATCTTGCAACAGGACAGATCTTGCAACAGGACAAATCTTGCAACAGGACAGATTTTGCAACAGGACAAATCTTGCAACAGGACAAATCTTGCAACAGGACAGATCTTGCAACAGGACAGATTTTGCAACAGGACAGATCTTACAACAGGACAGATCTTGCAACAGGACAGACGTTGCAACAGGATGGTCGCGCGAGGCGACCAGTGCCATTGGCTCGCAACAGGACAGACCTTCTGCAACAAGACAGATTTTGCAACAGGAGCAACAGGACAGACCTTGCAACAGGACAGATTTTGCAACAGGACAAATCTTGCAACAGGACAGATCTTGCAACAGGACAGATTTTGCAACAGGACAGATATTGCAACAGGATTCTGCAACAGGACAAATGTTGCAACAGTACAGACGTTGCAACAGGATGGTCGCGCGAGGCGACCAGTGCCATTGGCTCGCAACAGGACAGACCTTCTGCAACAAGACAGATTTTGCAACAGGAGCAACAGGACAGACCTTGCAACAGGACAGATTTTGCAACAGGACAAATCTTGCAACAGGACAGACCTTGCAACAGGACAAATCTTGCAACAGGACAGATTTTGCAACAGGACAATTTTTGCAACAGGACAAATCTTGCAACAGGACAGATCTTGCAACAGGACAAATCTTGCAACAGGACAGATTTTGCAACAGGACAAATCTTGCAACAGGACAAATCTTGCAACAGGACAGATCTTGCAACAGGACAGATTTTGCAACAGGACAGATCTTACAACAGGACAGATCTTGCAACAGGACAGATCTTGCAACAGGACAGATCTTGCAACAGGACAGATCTTGCAACAGGACAGATCTTGCAACAGGACAGATTTTGCAACAGGACAAATCTTGCAACAGGACAGATCTTGCAACAGGACAGACCTTGCAACAGGACAAATCTTGCAACAGGACAGATTTTGCAACAGGACAATTTTTGCAACAGGACAAATCTTGCAACAGGACAGATCTTGCAACAGGACAAATCTTGCAACAGGACAGATTTTGCAACAGGACAAATCTTGCAACAGGACAAATCTTGCAACAGGACAGATCTTGCAACAGGACGGACCTTGCAACAGGACAGATTTTGCAACAGGACGAATCTTGCAACAGGACAGATCTTGCAAGAAGATTTTGTAACAGGCAACAGGACAGACCTTGCAACACGACAGATCTTGCAACAGGAGAGACCTTGCAACAAGACAAACCTTGCAACACGACAGGCCTTGCAACAGGATAGATCTTGCAACAGGAGAGACCTTGCAACATGACAGACCTTGCAACAGGACAGGCCTTGCAACAGGTCAGACCTTGACAATGAACAGGACGGACGTTGCGGCGCGCGCACGAGGCGACCACCGCCGTTGGCTCACAACAGGACAGACCTTGCAACGGACAGACCTTCAACAGGACAGATTATGCAACAGGACATTACGGCCATTGACGACTACATTCCGTGCTATTCAGATCACACAAATTCTTCTGCAACAGGAAGGAACGGCTAGTGCTCAAAATCGCGCTATGCACTGTTAGAACCATATTTCCATTGCCTGTAGGCCGTTTGGTTCCTTCCAAATCAGGCTATGCTTAGGCTCGCCCTGCGCCCGCACTGCACAAGAGTCAGTCGGCGTCGCAGTCTGGAGTGTCGAAGCTTAGGCTTAACGCGTCCGGTGACCGACTTCAGGGCGCGCGGAGCGCGCCCTGAAGTTGATGGTCGCGCTAAGCCTAAGCTTCGACCCGCCAGGCGCTACGCCGACAGAGTTTTAGTGCAAACTGTAAGTGAGATAAACACTCCTCCATATACTTCACCTCCTGCTTAGGCCGGCTGTGCCCCCTCGCTCGCTACTAACGCTTGCGACAACTTTCAGTCGCGTGCAAACTGTAAGCGGGATGCACACTCCCTGTATACTTCGCCCCGTGTTGAACCAGACGTGCCAATTGGCCGCAAATCATGTGAAAATCATGCGCATTGTGAAAGAGGCGGCTCGGCAAAGATGCAAGGTGTTGCATAAGATCGCACGTTTCGCACTCCACGACGCTTGTTTCGCGCAACAAACAGCGCGATTTGCCATTCAAAAGCACTTGTTTCGTCTGCAGTTGAAGATTATAGAAGCCTCGATTTCTAGTCTATTTCTTCGAAAAGATTGGTGAAAACACAGCTATCATGATTTTCACGATCCTCCCACAAATTCTCGCATATCCGGGTTTTCACTAAACTTTCAGTGAAAACCCAGATAATGTGACATTATCCGGGTTTCACTAACCCCGGGTTTTCACTAAGTCGACCAGTGAAAACTCGGATATCCGGGTTTTCACTGGATTTGGGTAGTCACGGTAACATACCTATATACTCGCCGCGCTGGGGCGCGGCGAAAAATGAATACAGCACTGCGCGTCAACCATTGAAAGTTTTGTCATGGTCGTGTCTCAGTACTCGTGAGTCACAGAGCGACGATGATGTCGTACCAACAGTACTGTAGGAAGGAGAACTGACACATGTTACACTATGCCTGTTCAGGTCGTGTGGAATTCTTCGTCGGACTAGAGAGGTACTCTACTACTTGGATGTGGATTCTCCCTGACGGCCCAGTGAGTATTACTGGAGAGCATGGTTGCTTGCGTAATAGTCATCAAACGAAATCTTGCTTGAACTCAATAAAAGTGTGTGCAGCATGAATTGCAAGTGGACTCGCATTCGTTAAGCAAGTCGAATCGGTTGTGGTTTGGTTGCAGCGGCCCTTCTTCTCGCCACCGCCCCCCACCAGGAACAAACCGCGTCAAAAAAATTGCTGTCTAGCGCGAGTAATTCAAATTTTAAAACAGTTATGTAAGGTAAGTCGAGCACACCCTGCACAACGATTCCGTTGTTTTACGACGCAAAAGTTTCTTTCTATTTGCTAAATTCAACGAAATCGTTAACTACCAACTGCGCGGTACATTTTGAGCTGATGATTAAATAGTGACTGGAGTTTGCTTTTCTTGGAAATTTCGCGCTAATCGCATCACCATTCACTACAGCATTGTCGCTGTGAGACTCCGACATGTAGCTATTCGGAGGCACGAAAGCAGGTGCGATGATAAATGCAGGCGCTGGACAGTGTCGAGTCAACCGACTTTGGATCTATCTGAAATCTCTTAAGGGTTAAACCCGAACATGTGCGATAAATTCAGTGATTTCAGAGGTATGGGAGCTGGTGTAAGCCTAAATGCAGGTACTGGTTGTGGCACAGTGTCAAGTTAAGTGACTTTGGATCTACCACCTGAAATATCCTGGGCTGTTGTGAGCAGCGGCCGTGCACGTCAATGTTGTGAGCAGCAACTCCCTAAGTGGGAAAATCTTTTATGGGCTCAATACTATTGAGTTTCTTCCATGGGCTAAACAGTCGTTTTCGTACAATAGTTGCAATTGGCGGTCATCTCGCTGTTCCTAATCTACGAACGGAAACGGACATCGACACGTTACACCTAATGGCGTGTTTGGTTGCAGGAAGACGCAACGCCGGACGCATCATTTCATAGCAACCAAGGGCAAGTCCAAGGTGAAGACTGTGGCGTATACTTCAAAGGTGGTCCCACACTAGCGTACGCTGACGAACCCTGTGGAGTAGTCAGGAATAGTGTAAGTTTGCGCAGTTACGGCCTGTGCCACATCAACGAGGTGTAACATTCACAAGTTAATAGTATACGTGACACGAATCAAAGTACATATCACAAACAAAGTGAGTTAAACAAATGTACGAGTGCCACGCGTCGTCGGCTCCTCACTAGCCTTTGCCGCCCACTCCATAGTGTGTGTTTTACAACTAATTTGAAAGAGAATCAAGTAGAAAATGTGTAGACAGAAAACACACACACACAGAGGGAGTCGTTCAGCAACAAGCTATTTTAAAAGAGTGGAGTTGTTTTACTAGTACAGACTGATTTGTGAGCGTTCTAAACACAAGCTGTGTGTGTAAAAAGTTCAACCTATACTTTGTGTCTGTCAAATTTTGGTGAACAGTATAGTGAACTTTTGTACCCATCGTTAGCCGCAGCTAGAGAAGGCATCTTGAGAACGTGTACCTAATTATCAAGTGCAGCTATCCCCACGATACGGTAGTCTGTACAGCTAATCTAAAGCTCAGCGATTATCGCCGCGTTCGCTATATGTTATCGGCATGATACGACGCCGATTATCTGATGTTTCTACCCGTGTGAAAACGTCACATCAAACAAACCAGGCAAGTCGTCCGGGGGACGCAGTATACTCCACAAATTTGAACTCCTAAGCACGGTGACTCCTCTCCCCTGTTGTGGTCTCCTGACACCCCCAATCGCAAAACCAATGCCGAATTCGTGATCTACATCCCAGAGTTCTACCTTGCCCAACCCATTTTTCAGTACTTTAAAAATTTAAATTTTTTGAACCCCAATTTAAGTTAAAAATATTTAAATTTCCCGCCAACCGAGTCCCGCAGCGTGACCCCATATGTCGTGCAGGTTGCCCACCCACTAGGCCTACCCAACGCAAAAGACCGTTTGAAAATCGGCCCTTCACGCGCGAACGCCGTTGACTCGAAGTTTCTGCGTTTCGCGCACAATCGCTATAAGCTCCACACTTTTTGTGGAGCATAACAAGTCTCTTTTAAAAAGCGGAGTGGTTTTGAGCTTTGAATTTTTACTGAGATTGTAGCAAGGCCCTTTCCGGTTTCGTGTAGCGTCTTTGACTCTCCTCGCGACTACACTTTTTGGAGTGGTCTTGCTACGCAACATTGGTATCGCTCGGGTTTAATTCTTTACACTAACAAAATCATCTTTTCAGACTGAATTTAAAAGAGACACTGGAATCTAACACAAAACTAAGGTTAATTGTGAGCTTGATTTGATGTTGGCTTGCAATGAGCTCTTCAGTGATGTCAAGACCTTGCTCTGCAACGCACCAGTGACAACATATAACAAACCAAAGTCTGCAGTATTGATCGCGTTTTGGTTACTGCAGCCCTCTGCTTCAACTTATGAAACTTTTTGTTGTCGGATTCGTGCTCAGGAGGTCGATCGCTTCATTTTGATATGCGATTTGACTAGGTTCGATAAAGTTTTGACTTTTCGCGGACCTTACTTTGGGATACTGTAGCGCGCAATTTTTAAAACTTGTTGTTATTTCGACGTCATAGTTCGCGAGAGGAGTCCGAGGGCTACCCGTCGATGTGTCGAACTCAACTCAGCGACGTCAGACAAGAGAGTTATTAAGCCTGAAGCAAGCATGTAGTTTTCAGTTTTCGACGCGTTTTGGTTACTGTAGCTCTCTGCTTAAACTTTTGAAACTTTTTGTTGTTGGATTCGTGCTCAGGAGCTCGAGCGCTTCACTTTGATATGCGATTTGACTAGGTTCGATCAACTTTTGTCTTAAAATGGACCCCACTTTGGGATACTGTAGCGCGCGAATTTGAAAACTTATTTTAGTTTTGAACACTCAGATGGCGAGAGGAGTCCGCAGGCTACCCGACGATGTCTCAAACTCCACCCTACGACGTCGGACGAGAGAGTTATTAAGCCCGAAGCGAGCGTGACGTACGCACGTACGCACGTACGCACGCACGCACGCCGAGCTCTTGATAGGGTTCGCTCGGCTGAGGCCGAGCGAAACAAGTCTCTTTTAAAAAGCGGAGTGGTTTTGAGCTTTGAATTTTTACTGAGATTGTAGCAAGGCCCTTTCCGGTTTCGTGCAGCGTCTTTGACTCTCTTCGCGACTACACTTTTTGGAGTGGTCTTGCTACGCAACATTGGTGTCGCTCGGGTTTAATTCTTTAGACCAAGAAAATCATCTTTTCAGACTAAATCCAAAAAAGACACTGGAATCTAACGCAAAACTACAGGTTAATTGCGAGCATGATTTGATGTTGGCTTGCAGTGTCAAGACCGCCGCTCTGCAACGCACAGGTGCCAAGATATAACAAACCAAAATCTGCAGTTTTCATCGCGTTTTGGTTACTGTATGTAGCCCTCTCATTGACCTTTGAAAATTTTTTGTTGTCGGATTCTTGCATTAGGAGGTCGAGCGCTTCACTTTGATATGCGATTCACTAGGTCCGATGAAGTTTTGACTTTTCGCGGACATTACTTCGGGATACCGTAGCGCGGGTACATTTGGGTAATGACTGATTGGAAATCTTCTATGCGCAGCTTGTTTAGCGGCGCCGGCGCCCTTCCTCCTCCTCTTCGCCTTCGTCGTCGTCGGGTTGGTGGTGGTGCTGGTGCTGATCGTGCTGGCCGTCTTCCTCGCCGCCGAAGAAGCGCCCCCGCTCCCTTAGTGAACGATGAGGGCGTGATCTTTGAGATGTTATAGTTGGAAAAGAGCGTGACGGGGAGAACTTGCACACGCACATTATCGCGCGCGAGTATGACTCCGAGTTGCGCGGTAGCCGGCGGCTACGCTTCGTCGTCTCCGACCCGCCGATGTCGATAGTCCTCCTGGAACACGGAAGGGAGGCCTAGAAGGAGGGAGAGGAGAGGGGAGGGTGAACGGCGCGCCGATAGAGGCATTGAAGTGGGAGGTGCTCGGTTGGTGGACGGTCTCGTGGTGCTCGGTTGAGCGGTGCTCGGTTGGTGCTCGGTTGAGCGGTGTTTGGTTAAATCGGTGCTCAGACTTGTGTGGTATACTACTGACACGCTTGCTTCGGGCTTAATAACTCGCTTGTCTGACGTCGCTGGGTTGAGTTCGACACATCGACGAGTAGCCCTCGGACTACTCTCGTCATCTGAGTGTTCAAAACTGAAATAAGTTTTCAAACTCGCGCGCTACAGTATCCCAAAGTGGGGTCCGTTTTAAGACAAAAGTTGACCGAAGCTAGTCAAATCGCATATCAAAGTGAAGCGCTCGAGCTCCTGAGCACGAATCCGACAACAAAAAGTTTCAAAAGCTTAAACAGAGAGCTACAGTAACCAAAACGCGTCGAAAACTGGAAACGACACGCTTGCTTCGGGCTTAATAACTCGCTTGTCTGACGTCGCTGGGTTGAGTTCGACACATCGACGGGTAGCCCTCGGACTACTCTCGCGAACTGTGACGTCGAAATAATAACAAGTTTTAAAAATTGCGCGCTACAGTATCCCGAAGTAATGTCCGCGAAAAGTCAAAACTTCATCGAACCTAGTCGAATCGCATATCAAAATGAAGCGCTCGACCTCCTGAGCAAGAATCCGACAACAAAAAGTTTCAAAAGGTCAATGAGAGGGCTACATACAGTAACCAAAACGCGATGAAAACTGCAGATTTTGGTTTGTTATATCTTGGCACCTGTGCGTTGCAGAGCGGCGGTCTTGACACTGCAAGCCAACATCAAATCATGCTCGCAATTAACCTGTAGTTTTGCGTTAGATTCCAGTGTCTTTTTTTAAATTTAGTCTGAAAAGATGATTTTCTTGGTGTAAAGAATTAAACCCGAGCGATACCAATGTTGCGTAGCAAGACCACTCCAAAAAGTGTAGTCGCGAGGAGAGTCAAAGACGCTGCACGAAACCGGAAAGGGCCTTGCTACAATCTCAGTAAAAATTCTAAGCTCAAAACCACTCCGCTTTTTAAAAGAGACTTGTTTCGCTCGGCCTCAGCCGAGCGAACCCTATCAAGAGCTCGGCGTGCGTGCGTGCGTACGTGCGTGCGTGCGTACGTCACGCTCGCTTCGGGCTTAATAACTCGCTCGTCCGACGTCGTAGGATGGAGTTTGAGACATCGTCGGGTAGCCTGCGGACTCCTCTCGCCATCTGAGTGTTCAAAACTAAAATAAGTTTTCAAATTCGCGCGCTACAGTATCCCAAAGTGGGGTCCATTTTAAGACAAAAGTTGATCGAACCTAGTCAAATCGCATATCAAAGTGAAGCGCTCGAGCTCCTGAGCACGAATCCAACAACAAAAAGTTTCAAAAGTTTAAGCAGAGAGCTACAGTAACCAAAACGCGTCGAAAACTGAAAACTACATGCTTGCTTCAGGCTTAATAACTCTCTTGTCTGACGTCGCTGAGTTGAGTTCGACACATCGACGGGTAGCCCTCGGACTCCTCTCGCGAACTATGACGTCGAAATAACAACAAGTTTTAAAAATTGCGCGCTACAGTATCCCAAAGTAAGGTCCGCGAAAAGTCAAAACTTTATCGAACCTAGTCAAATCGCATATCAAAATGAAGCGATCGACCTCCTGAGCACGAATCCGACAACAAAAAGTTTCATAAGTTGAAGCAGAGGGCTGCAGTAACCAAAACGCGATCAATACTGCAGACTTTGGTTTGTTATATGTTGTCACTGGTGCGTTGCAGAGCAAGGTCTTGACATCACTGAAGAGCTCATTGCAAGCCAACATCAAATCAAGCTCACAATTAACCTTAGTTTTGTGTTAGATTCCAGTGTCTCTTTTAAATTCAGTCTGAAAAGATGATTTTGTTAGTGTAAAGAATTAAACCCGAGCGATACCAATGTTGCGTAGCAAGACCACTCCAAAAGTGTAGTCGCGAGGAGAGTCAAAAGACGCTACACGAAACCGGAAAGGGCCTTGCTACAATCTCAGTAAAAAATTCAAAGCTCAAAACCACTCCGCTTTTTAAAAGAGACTTAGCAATACGTAAATGAACCAAGTACGTACAGTAGAAGTTAGTGATATGTTCTCCTTTTCGTCGTCGTCGTCGTCGTCGTCGTCGTCGTCGTCGTCGTCGTCGTCCTCGTCGTCGTCGTCGTCGTCGTCGTCGTCGTCGTCGTCGTCGTTGCTGCTGCTGTCGTCGTCGTCGTCGTCGTCGTCGTCGTCGTCGTCGTCGTCGTCGTCGTCGTCGTCGTCGTCGTCGTCGTCGTCGTTGCCGTCGTCAAAGAAGTTATCCGTCGATCCAAGTAGACTGAAACGCGATACCTTACAACAGCTTCATATGATCCACTTGCGGGACGACTTGGAGACCACTAGAGAAGCTCTGAAGAGGGAGGGGAGGATACTTTGGCTGTGTTCGGTGTCATGTTCAAGGTCACCGAAACGGCCCCTCACAACCACGCTCTCGATCTGCTGCTGGAGGACGACGACCTTCTTCTCTAAAGGTTTTGTGCGTCCAAGTGTGGACTTACTCCTCCGAAGGAAATACGCCATCTCCTCCGTATATTCAGACAAAGAGATCACGAAAGAGATCGTCTTGTCCCAACTGCTTCCGTTCGACCGTCGCACCTTCTTCCGCTACCAGGGATCGTTGACGACGCCTCCCTGCACGGAAGTGGTCACATGGACGGTTTTCGCTGAGCCACTATTGATCTCTGAGGAGCAGGTGGGTAACTTGGGCTATTGTAAACGGCGTGCGATGTCGCATACGTTCCATAGAAGCCTTTCAGCTGGAGAAGTTCCGCAAGACGACCTACGAGGACGAGGACGGTCGTCAGCAGCGAATGACCTTCAACTATCGTCCCACGCAGCCGGTGCACGGCCGCACCATCTACATGCGCACTCCCACCAGCCACGTCCAGAGCCACCCCGCCGCCGCCGGTCACCGCATCTCTGCATCCGCTGTTGCCATCGTCTTCCTCGTGTTGCTCACTCGAACGCTCATCTGAGTCTTTGCATCGGGTGCATCGGACTACCGTACTTTGGTTTGGTGCTGTAGGTGGGTAGCTTTGTGCCAACCACCCCACCCCCCTCTCCACCCCCACCCCTGCTTGCTTGGGTAGTCGTTGGGCACTGCTGAGTAGACTAAACGAACCCTTAGAATAGCGTATGAACAATCCTCATATGTACATATAAGCACAAGCGTATTCTTCGTTTGAACGATCTTTTGAGGTCGTTTTGGATTACCACCTTGCGGTCGTTGCGGGTAGCACCTTGGCTAAGGTCCCAGCGATATTCTGGAGCTGCGTACGCTTCATTCATACATGCCAGAGTCCTACATATCTTGGGTATTGGGTTTGTCGTTTACTTCATATCGCATCCGGCTAAGTATCTGGACTTGCACCGCCTTTTACCGAAAGCGATCAAATTGTGAGCGCGAAAACATTCTTGGGTAGTCAGTTGAGCGCAACGTACACACGTATACTCGACGCAGGAAGGAAGACACGAATGCGGCGGCAGCACCGACAGTACCGTACGGCTTGTAAGTTGTAAGACACAGAGACCGAAGAAGCGAAGTGCGCGGCTGTAAGTAAATTGATCGTCGAGGGAATCGAACGCTCGAAGTCATTTGCATAGCGATTTCGCTCGGCGGCGATGTCAGCGGTGAAGGGAGGCGCGTTCTTCAGAAGTGCAACGCCTTATGACACTGAGGAGATGGGGTCGACTGGGCCGTTCATCGTCCTCAACACGTCGTCCAACCACTGAAACTCAAAGAAGGTATATTGTCACACATTATTACCGCCTATTAGTGAAAACCCGAATACTTTCTTGTGTTCAGCACTTAAGCAGAACAAAGCTTAGACTTGACATATACGTATAATCACGTAACTGCAACGCGGTTCTTAACCCAAATTGGAAGTAAATTCGAATTCCATTGTCCAGCTAACGGTATGTACCATGTACATATCTGGGATTTCGCTAAATCCGAGTCTTCGCGGTTACAGTACGCGTACAGTACAGTACAGTACAGTACAGTACAGTACAGTACAGTACAGTACAGTACAGTACAGTACAGTACAGTACAGTACAGTACAGTAGAGTACAGTACAGTACAGTACAGTACCGCTCCACTCTATCAAGCGTTGCTCAAGTGGGGCACGCATACTGACCTGGAAGGGCCCGTGCAAGTGAATCTCGATCCAACAGGGGGTCGACGTCACGTCCTGGCGGTGGTACTCGGCGCCCCAGCCCTGCAAATGGCACGCGTCTGTCGCTCCAAAAGGAAATCTACCGGAAAGTACCCAAAAACGTTGAAGTACCTTGACGAAGGACATGCGAATGGTGCACATCTTCGTCAGCTCGTAGACGGCGTCGTGCCCGTGGACGATGGACTTCTGCAGCAGCTGCAAAAGAAGGACGCAGCTGCGCACATCGATTGGAGGAGCGTCGACGGCGACACGTTGCGGAACTGCGCGTTTGCGCCTTTTGGTTTGCGGAGAACCACTGTATAGTCGTTCATAAGTGCGTACCTGTCGGAAGCTCTCGCCGTTGAAGATCTCCAGTGACTGGCCGGATGTGATCTTGACGACGGTGGTTCGGAGGAAGCTGTTGACGTAGTTGCAGTTGGCCGACTGCACGAAGATGGACGACTCGCTCAGGCAGTGCGCGAACACGCGGTTGTTGCGGTAGGTCAGGTAGACGCCTGTACAACGATGAGAGCGGCGTAAGCGTCGCGAAGCTCAAAGAAGCGAAGGAAGTCGACGACGCGCCTTTGCCGATGTGGCGCCTGGTGGTCTCGATGGTGGAGTTGCGGTTGACGTTCGTCAGCACGCCCAGACTGATGCGGTTGCTGCTGTTGGTGGGATTCGTGAAGCCGTCCACCTGCACCTCCGTCGAACACACCTGCAACGATGCTCGATTCGATGGCCCTCAATACGCAGGTAGATATACGTACTGTTTCAAAGATTTCCCCCGCCAGACCTTGAACATGCCGCCGACCCTGTGGTTCAGCTCGTAGTAGGCGATGTTCGCCCATCCTTCCCTCTCTCTCGAGGGATACTGTACTTGAGCT
>JASAMZ010001575.1:0-27124 GCA_030248115.1 Linhomoeus sp. GSCO2_2 | reverse complement strand
GAGAGCGCGGGCGCGGTGCCTTTTGCTGCGGCGAAATAGCGTGATTTCTAGTGAAAAAAACTCGCGTTTTCGTCGATTTTTCGCCAGAGTTTTTGAGAAAGAGAAAAAACCATACGCAATACACACCGGAGGGAACAAACGCGAATTCTCGACGCGCCGCCGCACGAACGGACGAACCAAAGAAACAAAAATGTCCTAACTTCGCGGGAAACCGATAATTCGCGATTTTTTTTATCGATTTTTCAAAAATCAATAAAAAATCGATAAATCAGCTGACGTCCATGGACTCGACGATGTCGTACTTGACCTCCTTCTGCTTGAGAACCTTCGTGCTTCCCGGCTTGAACGCGTAGCTCAGGTCACTGCGAAAAATAGAGAAAAAAATACCACAAAAGTGCGAGGAATTTTGTGCAATGCCCATCCAAATAGCGAATCGGTTGCTAATGTCGTTGAAGACAGAAATTTCGCGCACTCAAAGACGGTTGCGCCACAACTTCCAACAAAATTGACGTGTGTAAGACCTCATCGACCCACACTAACCTTCAAAATAGCGCCGGGGGCGAAGTTTGTCGAATTTTGGGTTTGTGATTGCAAAATAACGCCACAGCCAAAAAAATGTTGTCAGTTGGCAATGTTAGAAGAGTTGTAATAGGAACTTTTGCAGAATTTGCGGAGGAATCCAAGCCAATGCTCATGAAATTTTAAGAGCGTGTGTTATTTCAGGAGCAAACAAACGAAATTCCCCCCCCCCCCCCCAGCATAGCATAGCGAGCAATGTCAATATTGCCTAAGGCACACACGGCGCCTGCGGTGCCTGGGCGAAGCTGGGCGCCTTGAAGTCTTTGACCTCCACCTCTCCCTCCTGCGTCACAATGCTCAGGCGGTAGAAATTGCCTGTAAAATGGTTGACATTGTTCATTGAAATTGAAACAAACACGAATTTTGTAGTCAAAAAACTACCCACCCGACATCAGGTCGTTGTGCATCCCCGCCTCCAGCGCAGACACGACCAGGCGCTCGCAGTCCGCGCGCTGGAAAGTTCTTACTCACAATGGGAAAATTTTACTCACAATGGAAACATTTTACTTACAATGGAAACATTTTACTTGCAATGGAAACATGTTACTCACAATGACCAGGCAAGTCGTCAGGGGGACGCAGTATGCTCCACCAATTTCAACTCCTACGCACAGTGACTCC
Source organism: Linhomoeus sp. GSCO2_2 (assembly GCA_030248115.1). Taxonomy (NCBI): domain Eukaryota; kingdom Metazoa; phylum Nematoda; class Chromadorea; order Monhysterida; family Linhomoeidae; genus Linhomoeus; species Linhomoeus sp. GSCO2_2. Next base: position 25,924 of record JASAMZ010001575.1, on the reverse strand, counting down.
TCTGCTGTTTCGCCTGCTGACGTATCGGGGTGCAAAACTAATGCCGAATTCGGAATTAGCGCCACCGAAATCCCCCGAATCGACATACAACACCCCTAACTTCCTATGGACTCCAGGCACCGAAATTCTGCACCTGGGGTATGGTAGCATGCAAATTCGTCACAAGTACGTTCAAACATCATCTATACACTGAACGGATGCCAAAATCGTAATCAGCGCCCCCGAAAACCCCGAAATCGAGTAAAATATTGCCAAAGTCGACCCGACGTCCAAAATTCAAACCGACGCAGCAGGGTTAAACTCTGAAAATCGTTCCTAACACTTTTCTTGACCAGATTTTAGTGTAGAATCGTTTGAAACCACTTTTGGAATGATCCGGCGACGCTTTCGAGCGCTACAGACGCCGAAACGCGAAAATCGCAATTTTCGGTCCCGGAGTCAAAAAAGTCGCAGTGAAAGAGTTTTGTGTTTTGCCCGATTTTCTCCGTTCATGGCTCATTCGATAGAGGACATCTGGGAAGGAGCAACAAGAGTGGTCTCGCCGCTCTAGCTGCTACCTAGCCCGCACAGCAGCCCGCCAAAGTCTACCCGGGACCAAAATTCGTGAATTTTTCAAGTTTGGCGCCAAAATGGGTCCCGCAGCGATCCAATTCTTTTTTTCCAATCTCGGTCCTATCGAGTACTACAACATATCAAAGATAGTATACACCATTATATGCAACTTTTTCGAGTTCTACCTTGCACTATGCCTTTTTCAGTACTTTGAAAATGCAAATTTTTGAATTTCCCGCCAACGGCCTTCCGCAGCGTGACCCCATATGCCATGCTGGTTGCCCACCCACTAGGCCTACCTAACGCAAAAGACCGTTTGCAAATCGGCCGCTTCACGCGCGAACGCCGTCCAGTCAAAATTTCTGCTTTCGCGCACAACCGCTATATACTGCACACTTTTTTGTGGAGCATCATAAAAAATTTTTACTCACAATGGGAACATTTCACTCATAATGGGACAGTTTTACTCACAATGGGACAGTTTGACTCACAATGAAACAATTTTTACTCAAAAGTTTATTCAAATTTAAAATGAATTGCGAATTTCACCAAACAAAAAATTCCACACACACACCCCCATGTCCTGCTTCCAGCCCAGCTCGAGCATGGGCGCGGCCGCGTAGCTTCCCGACCCTAAATTTTCACAAAATTCGCACAAAAATTGATAAAATTCGCACAAAAACACCCCCAACCCTCAGCGTCAAAGGGTCTAGCGGAGCAGTAGCCGTTGGCGGCGACCGCGAACAGATGCGCCCCTGTGGCGTCGACGCCCCCCACCAGCAGGTAGGCCTCCACGTAGCCCTGCGGTGGTGCGCGTTTACCGTTATTTACGCAACACGCACCGATAGAGACGCTCCACGCGTCACAACAAGCCTCGCTGGACACACACAACAGCCCTGCACGTGTTATAGAGCGTTGTTCGCGCAACACGCACGGCCGGAGACGCGCACAGAGCCGCATAGGTGCGATTGGAAAGGGGTGGGGGACCACCCCCCCCCCCCCCCCCCAAACCATGGCCAACAAGGACGAATCTCTTCGTATCCCCTCCCCCTTGCCGAGATTCCAGCTACCCCCACCTTAAAAATCTGGAAATTTCCCAAAAACCGACCGGCGCTATTTTTGAGCCATTGGGGCACAAATGACTTCGTAATTGCGCGAAAATAAGCGTATTTGGCACTTTATGGGCTGTTTCTGGAGAGATGCAGAAGCGCGATTCTTGCTATTGTTACTCCCCTGCCCCCCCCCCCCCCTTGCCTCACAACCAATCGCACCTATGCAGACCGCTACGCCCCACCATGCCGGCCAATCACGCAACACGCCCCACCGAATACACATAAGACCCTAGGAAGGGTCTATGGAGAGAGACAAAGACGCAACACGCACAGCCCGAGACGCACCATGTAGCGGAAGAGGTACTGGCGCAGACGCTGCACGGCCTGGAGCACCAGAGGCGGCCGACCCTGCAACATTTGGTTTGAATCAACCCAAGTAGCACGGGTAGCATAGCAGTTGTGCCCCACCACTGTACATACAGACTGCACACTTGTCCGCTGGCAAGTTCTTGCCTTGTTCAATACGCCAATCAAATAGGTGCAAATGCCAAAACAGGCCACCACACAACTCTTTCGTCCGGGGGGGGGGGGTGGGCAACACAAGACAGCGAATGACGCGTAAGGTGCAAGCCATAGCGGCCATCTTCCACCAGCCAACTACCTAATCATCGTTTGGATTCTCTGCTAGGTACAGTTCAGTGTGGTTCAGTCCACATCCCCCTGGTTTCAATGACAGCAAGGCTAATGGAGATAAAGCTCATCAAGCAGGATTGTGTGTTCAGCGCCACCCAAAGGAAAGCCACTCCATTGTCTACGGGAATGTCCTCTGGGTGCCGTGACGTCTGTTTTGACATTAGAAATGCACTTCGTTCAGAAGGGTGCCTTATAGCGAAGCAGTTCTGTGTCAAGCAATAACGCTTCCTCCTCAAGCAACCAACAACAGGCAAGTAAGTCTGTGATTCTCACAAATATTATTATTTGCTTCAGAACACTGTTCGAGAAAAATGGCGTTCATACGCAACGACACGTGCAGAATGGTACTCCTGTACCAGACGAACATGGGTCTCCATGCTGCAGAGCTGGGATTGTTGGCACTCAATTTCGGTGGCACCTTCGTCGCTATCCTTCTCGTGTGGCTGCTGGCGAAGTACCCCACAGCGCACGTTCACATGAGATGGGCCCTGATTTCAATCGTCGTGCCGAATGGCATGAGATTGCTCGTTAACAACGCGCAGACTCTGTTCAACTGGACGCGATACGTTGGAAATCGAGCAGGAGGATGCCACGACCTTGGTAACGATAGCCTACTTGTAACACCACTTGTAGGCAAGTGTACAGAACAGACCGACTTCAGTGCTGTCGAAGCCAGTCTGCTGCTTCGTGACCTGCCCTGGGGCCCTTTGTGGTGGCGCTGTGATTCTGTCTTACATCGGTTTGTCGGTTGAACGCGTATGGGCGACAGTCCAATACAAAACCTATGAAAAGCAGAAATCAACATTCGTAATCTTCATCCTTGTGCTACCAGTGAGTCAAGATTCTTGTTTCAGCAAGGTTACCTCATTCATTAACTGTGCTCCAAGTTTTGGTGAGATGCACATAGATCGTTAGAACACAGATAGGGTAACAAGCAAAGCAACCGCCCTGAGGTAACGCCACGTCCTGTCTGAGGTTCTGACAAGGAACAACCACTTTTGTTTCCAGTGGCTGACAGCACTACCCATGTCTTACTCCTTCATTCTTCAACACAAGGAAGATGGCACAAGGGTCGCCTGGTGTAACGGCTTCTTCCTCTACTCAAAGGTGAAAGTGAAATATATACTGCAAGTGGGTTTCGCCACTGCGGCTATCAACGTTGTCCTCCTGTTGGCCTTCGCCACTCTGGTCGTGTGGAACTGGCGGGCAATGAAGCGCGCCAAAAATCGCGTCTTTGGCACGCGTCGAAACACAAATATGACTGTTGCCGCACAGATGAGCAGCCGCTACCAGGTTGATCAGAATTTATTTTTGCTCTGCAATGCATTACGCATGCCCATACGTCAAAATTCCATTCAGCTGAGCGCGAACGTCAAGCAGACAGCGACCGTTGTGCAACTGATGGTGGCCCAGCTGATCTCCTCGACCATACCTCTCATCATTTCCAACGTCACCTTCATCGTTGACATTCTGTCGCAGGACCTCGTGGCGAATCTAATGATTGGAGAGACGAGAATGCTGCCCTACACAGCCTTTCTTCTCGCCTTCGCATGGCTCTACACCAAGAGAAGCCCTACTCTGACAGCGAAAGCGGCAGAAATATTGCCACAAAAGCTGCTGAGCTGTCTGTTGCTGAAGAAGAGTACGGTAACAGCGCCCCAAGCGTTGAATGACAACGCAAATGAAGGCGACATACACTTCGAGAACCTGCAGCAAGTTTGGGCCGTGAGAGTGGGTCGAACAGCCGTCTAAGTCATTGTCTAAGCCAGCGTCGTATTGCATATTTGGTGAAAGCATGTCTCATGTTGGTATCATAGTTGTTTAGCAGAAGGCTATTGTTTCTACGCAGATTTGTGGACGAATTAGTCCGAAATGGATTCTGACTGAGGACCCTTCTTCGTCTGGGGTAACAGACAACTTTTATGAATCCAAAATCCAAATGCTGCACTAATAAAATCTGATCTCAGGAAAGTTCCCCCCTTGTGGGGGGTAAGGACAGGTGAATTTGTTTGGGCTGAAGTTGAACAGGCTGTGTATCTCAGATGACTTCTCAGCCTCTAAGCTACATGAACAAATTCAGCGTGCTCTGTTTGCGGGTGCCAAACTCACTTCAGAGTGAGCAGTGTAGCTCTGAATTAGCACTAAGTCCTAAGTACTTCGATTCGCTACATCGTGCTGGCATGTGATGGCATGGCACTGTCTATGCGCGTGGGTCAGTGGGTGCACGGACACGGGTGGGTAATGTAGGAATGCGGGTGGGTGAGGGGGGGGGGGGGGTGAGGGGGTCGTTGCACTTGCACATGTTGTGCTGCGCTTACTGCATACGCTACGTTGTTTGTTGAGTGCTGCAGCGGTAGACACCTACTCGCGTTTCGTCAGTGGTGATGGGTGAGTGAGGCGCGTACCCACCTGCGCGTTGCGCCTATGTGAGAACCGTCGTGTGTGTGAGCAGAGCACGCTGAATTTGTTCGTGTAGCGCTGAGAAGTCATCTGAGATACACAGCCTGTTCAACTTCAGCCCGAACAAATTCACCTGTCCTTACACCCCCCCCCCCCCCCCCACTAGGGGGGGGGGAGGAAACTTGCATAGAATATTTATTCGCTGCACACGACAAGTGCATTGCCTTGTCCAACACATCAATAGAAATGGTACTACAAAGGCGCCAAAACAGGCCTCAACAGACTCCTTCGTCCAGGGTAACAACAAACGATGACGATAACAACTGATAGCTAATGAGGTAATGACGCGCAGGGTGGAAGCCGAAAGGGCTGCCTTCCAACAACTAATGACTGCTCCATGTTCTCTGTTTGGTTCAGTTCGGTTCGGTTCAGTCAACATCCATTGGTTTCTATGACAGCTAGGCTAATGGAGATATAGGTCAAGATATATTGCGTGTTCAGTGCCGCCCCATTGTCTATAGGAAGCCCTCTCGGCGTCGTGACGTCTTGACATAAGCAGGAACTAGCTTTGTCAATTGAGAGGTGCCCATTAGTTAGCCTGGCAGCTCTGAGTTGAAGCAATGATACTTTCTCATCTCTTCTAATCGAAATCTCGAAGAATCTCATAGCGCTCTGTAGTTGTAAGTATTCACAGCACAAACTGCTGAACAACGGCTATGAGCGCACAAATGGGTGGTAAAGCTCTTTATTCATTCGACGTTTCGGAGCTGAACTCGCCCCATCATCAGGATCCTGATGATCGGGCGAGTTCAGCTCCGAAACGTCGAATGAATAAAGAGCTTTGCCACCCATTTGTGCGCTCATAGCCGTTGTTCAGCAGTTTGTGCTGTGAATACTTTCTTCTAATCGAGTTCTTGTACTCGTCTTGGAATATTTCCTTCGAGCATCTATGGCATTCATAAGCAACGACACGTGTGGAATGGTACTACTGTACCAGACCAACATGGGTCTCCATGCAGCAGAGCTGGGATTGCTGGTAATCAATTTCGTTGGCACCTTTATCGCTATCTTTCTTGTGTGGCTGCTGACAAAGTACCCGACAGCACACGCTCATATGAGATGGGCCCTAATTTCAATCGTCATCTCGAACGGCATGAGATTGCTCGTCAACAATGCACAGACACTGTTCAACTGGGTGAGATACGTTGGAAACACAGCAGGAGGATGTCGCGACCTTGGTAATCATGGCACGATTGTTCGCTTATAGCACAGTTCTTTGTAAGCAACTGTGAAACAGACACTGCCAGCAAGCTTAATTTCAGTGTTGTCAAAGCCAGACTGCTGCATCGTGACTTGCCCTGGGGCCCTTTGTGGGATTGCAGTGATTCTGTCTTACATTGGTCTGTCAGTTGAAAGGGTCTGGGCGACGGTCCAGTACAAAACCTACGAAAAGAAAAGCTCGACAACCTTCATGATCTTCACCCTTGTCTTACCAGTGAGTCAAGGTTGTTGGCTGCGCAGTGCGCAAGCAAGGTTACCTCATAGCACTGCACAACTCATAGTAGTGCGGTTTGTGTATCTGCTCACACGTCCTGCCCTAGGTTCTGACAAAGCACAGCCACTTATATTTCCAGTGGCTGACAGCATTACCAATGGCCCACTCCTTCTTCCTTCAACACCGGGAAGACGGCACTAGGGTCGCCTGGTGTCATGGCTACTTCCTGTATTCACTGGTGTCAGTGAAGTACATACTGAAGGTGGCTCTGGCGACCTCAACCATTAACGTCGTCCTCCTGTTGGCCTTTGCCACTCTGGTCGTGTGGAACTGGCGGGCAATGAAGCTCGCCAAGAATCGCGTGATTGGCACTAGTCAAAACGCAAACATGACCGTCGCCGCTCAAATGAGCAGTCGCTACCAAGTCAGTTGGAAACCTTTTGCGTCGCAAATCACGATGCAAGTCAAAAACAGCTCCAAAACGTCTCTCTTACATTCAGCTGACCGAGAATGTCAAGCAGACAGCGACCGTTGTGCAACTTATGGCGGCCCAATTGATCTCTTCAACAATACCGTCGATAATTTCTACGGTCACGTTCGTCGTTGACGTTCTGTCGAAGGACCTCGTGGCCAATCTAATGATCGGAGAGACGAGAATGCTGCCCTATACGGCCTTTCTTCTCGCCTTCGCATGGCTCTACACCAAGAGAAGCCCTACTCTGACATCGAAAGCGGCAGAAATACTGCCACAAAAGATGCTGAGCTGTCTGTTGCTGAAGAAGAGTGCCGTGACAGTACCCCAACCATTGAATGACAACGCAAATGAAGGCGACATACACTTCGAGAACCTGCAGCAAGCTTGGGCCGTGAGAGTGGGTCGAACAGCCGTCTAAGTCATTGTCTAAGCCAGTGTCGTATTGCATATTTGCTTTCTTTGCACTAGCGGGCCCGGGGGGGGGGGGTGGGGGGCAGGGTGGGCACTGCCCCCCCCCCCGTACGGTCCGACCTTTGAGAAAAAATTTTCGTAAACGACACACGAATAGCAAAAAATTCGCCTGCGGCGCTATTTTGTAAGAGAATTTGGCATTTAGGGACCAAAAATCGCCAAATTTTCGCCTGCGGCGCTCAATTTAGGCAAATTTTTGTACAGGGAAGGCGAAAAACAAAAAAAAATTCGCCTGCGGCGCAATCTTTAATCTAAATTTAGGGTCTCTAACGGGCTGCAAAGGTCAAATTTAGGCGTTTTTGGCGTTAAAGTGGCCTAAAAGTGCGAAGCCTGCGGCGCTTTGGAAAAATTTTGGATTTTGTGCCCCCCCCCCCCCCCCCTATCGGAAAATCCTGGGCCCGCCACTGTTTCTTTGCGAGGTGAAAGCATGTCTCATGTTCGTATCGTGTCACACAGTGGGTTAGCAGAAGGCTATTGGTTCGACGCAGCTTTGCGGAGAAATTAGTCCAAAATGGATTCTGACCGAGGACCTTCTTCGTCTGGGGTAACGGACAACGATTATGAATCCAAAATTCAAATACTGCACTAATAAAATTGGATCACTTCAATCCGTGTAACGCAAGGCCATCATTCGAAACCAAGTGACAGGACGGTACAGGATGCCTGTGGATACCGAACACCTGTGGAGCATTACAGTGGCGCCTGAGCCTGACACCAAAACGACGCCAAAAAAAACCGACAGAAACGCAAAGACTCGCCACAAAACCTGATTGTTCAACTGGAGCAGACTCAGCTGGCTCTGGATCATCTTGCACACCTGGTCGAGGTCGGCCGAGGTGCCGGCGCCGCAGGCGCTGGAGAATTCAAAATTTCGAATTTGGCGCCAAAATACGCGTCGTCGGATTACAAAGAACAGCGCACAAGATGGATTTCGAGAGCTCGTGCACCTTCACCGCCTCCTTGTTGGCGACGACGGGGCCGGCGGTCGAGCGCGAGTCGGCGCCGAACACCACGCCATCCTATATAAAGAATTTTAAATTTTTGAAATTTATTTTGAGAAATTCGCGCAAAAAGAAATTCACGCCTCACGGTTGAGCGACCTTGCTTAGGGGGGAGTGATTCTTTCTTTCTCAGTCAGTCACATAGGTGCAGGCGGGGGGGGGGGGGGGGGGGGGGGGGGGACCCCCCCCCCCCTCTGGCCCTGGCCTCTAGTGAACTTTTCACTGATACTCCCCCCCCCCCCTGGCATCCGAAATTCGGAAAAAAATTCGGAAATTTCGGAAATTTTCTTGTACTTTTGGTAGTTTTTGGTCCTATTTTGTCCAAATTTTCGCCTGCGGCGCTATATTTCGTCTATTTATGCACAAATTAGCGTGTTTTTGACCAAATTAAGGCGTTTTTTAGCGTATTTTTGACCATTCTAAATAGCTGTTCACTGGTCCCGGGACCCCCCCCCCCCTCAAAAATTTTCCTTAACTAGAACCCCCCCCCCCCCCGGGCCGCCGGGTGGCCTGCACCTATGGTCAGTCAGGGGAGGGAGAGGCGAAACTTCACTTCCCAACAAGAACTAGAATCACAAAAGATGCTTGCGATCAATTTTCGATGCAACTAACGCAAAACCGCGCAAACAGCGTTAAGAATAAGAATTTGTTGACAAATCCCTAACTTATTTCTCACGTCACCGCCTATCGTGAGGGGAGGGGAAGATGGAGCAATAATACAGAAACATGTTTCAACGATTGAAATTCCCCAAAAATCGAATTCGCAACAACTTTCTTTGAAATATATCGCAAAACACTCGCCTTGAAAGTGGCGGCCACGATAGTAGTGCCGGTCTTGGTCAGCTTCGGCGGACAGGAGACGCCCATCTTTTCCAGAGCGAGATTTCTAGAAAATTGCGTAAAATTCGACAATTTTTCAAAATATTTGATAATTCGACGCCAAAAAGGGAAGCACCTGTAGCAGTTGTCGAACTTGAAAGCGCCAGTCATCGGCGTTTCCTGCGCCGTCTTGCTAATTTCGCGTCGCTCCGCGTCAAGAGACATATTTTTGGCCGGAATCCGCAACTATTTTAGAGTGAAATAACAAAAAAATTCGCCTATGCTTTCCTGACCCGTTCTATCATTCGATGGGAAAATGTGGAATGAGAAAGCAGAAATCGTCGTGCACGGTCAGAATTGCTGCAAAGAATGTCTCGCACGGAATTTGGAGAGGTATACTTTATTTCTGTATACGCTTCGGATGAAAGCGTCATATCACGTCACATAAATTACGGTATAGCTTCCGTGCGAGACCAACATTCTCGGTCGCGACTTCTTCGCGTTCCAACAAATCCTCTTGAGTACCGTAATACGTTACGACGACTATGCAAATTCAGGGTCAAATCAAGGTCGCGTACAGCGGGCCTTTCGCCGCTTTGAAAGATTCAATTAGCGAACTGAGTTGAGTTTGCTTTTCAGCGCACGAAAATTCACATAATGGTGAATAGCAGAATTTTATTCGCATTATCGCTTTTGATTTTGTGTCAAGTCTGCGTGTTGCGCAGTCAGCACGGCCACGCGCACGACCACGGCCACCATCACGAGGGGGAGGCCGAGACGCCGCATTTCAAATACAGTCGAGCGGCCAACGAACCAGCGAAGCAGCAGGTGTGCGATGCAATGCTAAGTAGTTCACTTCAGAGTTCGTTATTGGCGTGATCTATGCGTGATTCTCGTCTTCCTTCAGGCGTCTTCTTCACATGGCCACGCGCACGACGACCACGCGGGGCATCATGGCCACGCGCACGAACATGGACATGGCCACGCGCATGATCATGGGCACGCACATGACCACGCAGGGCATGCCCATGACCAGGGACATGGCCACGCACACGAACACAAGCGCCACGACCACGGCCACGCGCATGGCCACGCGCACGAAGAGCCTCCGAAGGCCACAAAACCAAGACTGACGAATTTCGACGAAAGCGGTCCCCTGTCGTTTATGAACGACCCGACGACCTCTCTTTATGTCTACGCCATCGGCTCCACGTTGCTGATCAGCGTGGCCCCATTCGTCCTGCTCTTCTTCATCCCCGTGGTGCGTGTCAGTGTCACGCGTTGGCCACGCGGGTTCGAATCCGGCCCGGTCGCGAAATCGTTTTGCTGCCGTTTTCCGGCGACCTTTTGACTTTTGACAAATTTCACACGTGAAAGTTGCCAATTTTAGACCAACAGCGAGGCCCACCAGCCTTTTCTCAAGGTGCTGTTGGCTTTCGCTAGCGGCGGTCTATTAGGGGACGCGCTTTTGCACCTGATACCCCACGCTCTCATGGCGCAAGACGCCGCGTCCGGGGGCGGGCACGGGCACGGTCACGCCCACGGGCACGCCCACGGCGCTTCGCCCAAGGCGGGCGCGAGCGAGGAAGAGGAGGGAGGGCACGCGCACGACCTTACCGTGGGCCTGTGGGTCCTCATGGGAATCACCGCTTTTCTCATAGTGGAGAAGGGGGTACGGTATGGCGGGAAATCGAATTCAACAAACAGCAAAAAGGTTCACAACACAAACACTGTAGGTGCGCATCGCCAAGGGCGGCCACTCGCACGGGTACAGCCACCACCACGCGTCAGTGGCGCCCCCAAGCGGCCAGAAGGAGAAACCCAAAGGGAAAAAGACGCCAAAGAAAGAGAAGGGTAGCGACGACGACGACACTAACGCCAATAGTGACAAAGACAAAGCAAACGTGAGGAAGCGAAAGCACAGCAGCGCCAAAGAAGAAGAAGACGATGATGAACAGGACGAAGGGAAATGCGAAGGTGGAAATTTCAAATTTCGACGCAAGATTGGGAATTTTTCGAATTGTTTTATTTCCAGAAGTCGCCCACCCACAGCAGGAGATCAAGGTGGCGGGATATTTGAATTTGGCGGCCGACTTCGCGCACAATTTTACCGACGGCCTGGCGGTGCGTTAAGAATTCAAAAATTGTTGCCAATTTGGGTATTTCAAGTATCTGGCTTTGCGCAGATATTTGCTACGAACCAATGCACCATACTGTACCGTACTATAGACTATCTACCGTAATCGGTTCAAGTTTTCAATTATTGATTGTGATTTTGTGTGTTGTCGCATGTGCTCCAATAATGCCTTGGACGGTTTATTGTTTCAACCTCCCTCTAGGGGGGGGGGGCACTATTTGGATAAATCGAGGGGGTGCGCTTATTAGAGTAATTACGGTATTTGCAGGTGGGGGCCTCATATCTGGCGGGCACCCCGGTGGGAATAGTGACCACAATGACCGTCCTATTGCACGAGGTGCCCCACGAGATTGGGGATTACGCCATTCTGATACAGAGTGGAGTCTCGAGGAAGAATGTGGGCGTTTTATTTGCTGTAATTGTTTGGATTGCGTATAAAATCCCGCCACTTTTGTTTGTAACGTTGCAAAGATTTGTGTATGACATGGCGCACAGATTGTGCATGAAATTTGGCAAAATTTAGGTGTCGAGTGTGTATATTTGATTGAAAATGCGCAAAATTATATAAAATTGCGCGATATTTGTGTACAAAATTGCCTAAATTTCGTGTATAAGGTTGCGTAAATTGGGGTGTAAAGTAGCGTAGCCGTAAACTCTAAAATTTGTTGCTGAAATTGCGCAAAATATGTATATAAAACAGGCAAAACGTTGTGAATGAACTTGTACAAAATTTGTATATTGCATAAAATCTACACAAATTTGTTAACCTTGAAAAATTCATTTATATATTTGCGCAATTTTTTGGAAAAGGTAACAACTTTTGTGCACAGTATTACGCAAGATTCATGTGTAGGATTGCGCAACAATTTGGGTATGAATTGTGCAAAGTTTGATTTAAAATTGTGTAGAATTTGTGTATGAAATTGCGCTACACTGGTGTATTAAAATGTTCAAAATTAGTGTATAAGATTGCGCAGAATTTTGCGTGAATAATGGCCCAAGATTTGGGTGTGGAAATGCCCTATATTCACGTAAAGAAATTGCGCAACTATTTGTGTATGAAACTGAGGAAGATTTTGCGAAGAACATTGCCTAAGTTTACGTATGGATTTGCCTCAATTTGCGCACAAATAATCGTGCGACCTTTTGCGCATAAATTGTGTATTATTTCAGGCGATGTTCCTGCAGCTTCTGACTGCTTTGGGAGCTCTCTTGGGCTGTGTCATTTCCGTGATTACCGCGGACCCTAACGCCCTGGCCGAGGTACGGTATTTATTGTTGTTTTTTGTGTGTTAATTTGTTGTATTTTACAGTGTTGGAAGATTGTTTCTTGGGTCTGCAATCACTGCCAGTGGCTTCCGTATCCCGTGATACTTGACTTCGTTCACTTGCGATATAAATTGAAATGTAGTGAAATAAATTTAATGGTTTATTTTATTTTAATTTCAATTCATGCAAAAATAAGTTAAAAATTGGGCGCTGCGTTTGGTTTAGAAAAATACCTGTAGTGTTTTAGCATTATTTAGTATATAGAATTTTTATTATATTGGCGTAATTTTGTAGTATTTTATAGTATTTATAGTATTATATTATTTCCACAGGCGGCTGCCGCCAGCTGGGTGTTACCCTTCACGGCGGGCGGTTTCATATACGTGGCTACCGTAAGCGTCATTCCGGAATTATTGGAGGATACGGCGTTTTGGCAATCTTTCAAGGAGATTTTGGCCCTATTTTTCGGCATTTTACTCATGATTTGGATCGCGAAATTCGAGTGAAATTGTTGGAAAATTGATAGGATTCGCGCGAAAATTGTGGAGAAGAGGCGTTTTTGTGGAATTTTGTATCTATTTATTTGTTTGGCGCGCGGAAAGCATACTCCAATGATGATGAATAGGACAATTTTTTTGTGTCATACACATTTTGTGGTTTGTGGCATTGTTATCGCGTTTGTTGTAGTGTTATCGGGTGTAATTTGTTGTGTTTTAGTGAAATAAACGGTGTCTGGACGAAATTTCTACGTGTTTTTGAAAAATATGTGCACGTGTAGACACAGATATTGTGCTTTATTACAAGGAAACTGTTATGCCCAATGTAATGTTGCTATCAGAATTGGGTTCGATTCGTCGAAATTATGGATGCGTTTTTGATGGGAAATCGCGCCGCCGCCGCCAAAAAAGCGGCCGCTTCAGAAAATAAGGGCGCGAAAATCGAAAAACCCCTTCCCTGGGTGGAGAAATAGTGGGCGTTCTGGTTATTTTGCACAAATTTTTAAAAATGTGCATTTGATAATTGATAAAAATGTCAATTTAATTTCAGTCGACCCAAAAATGTGGACGAAGTGGCCTTTCAGACGGAAGTTGTGGCCGTTTTGAAGAAATGCCTCTCGGGCGGAGACGTGAGCTATTTTGCAGTGAAATTATGTACTAATTTGGCACTATTTTTCTGTCAATTTTACGCTATTGTAGCTGCCGAATTTGCTATTTTACGGCCCTCCCGGCACCGGCAAAACTTCGGCTATTCTAGCGCTCGCCAGACAGCTTTTTGGGTAAAAAATAGAAATTTTGCGCAAAAATGCCAAAAATTCAAATTTAAAAATTCAAATTTTTAGCCCGGAATTGTACCGTAATCGCGTCCTGGAGATGAACGCCAGCGACGAGAGGGGAATTCAAATCGTTCGCGACAAGGTGCGGTATCATTTTTTAATTTTTTGGTAAAAAATGCGCAAAATTGTCCATTTTTTAGATAAAACAATTCGCGAAACACGCCGTGGGAAGCGCGGCGGTGAGGCGCGATGGGAGTACGGTACCCCCGTTGAAATTGGTGATTTTGGACGAAGCCGACAGTATGACGAATGCCGCTCAGGTAAATAGTTAGGGGGGGGGGGGGGGTAGCGAAAACTCGTCCCAACATTTTCCGCTTATTGGCGCGTTTCCGCAATAATTTTTGCATTTTTTGGCGCAGCATTCAAAACTTGGACTTCCAATCTCCCCGTCCCCCCCCCCCCGCTCACTTGTCCGTTTGTCGCTTTCACTTCTTTCTACCGTAATCAGTGGCGGATCCAGGATTTTGGAATGGGGGGGGGGCGGAATTTTTGAGGCCACAGGGGGGACCAAGATGCTATAAAAGCACATAAAATAATTGGCGCCGCAGGCGAAAATTTTTGCCGATTTTGGCCTACGTTGGTAAAAAAACGCTTTAAAATAGCGCCGCAGGCAAAAAATTTTGCCCGATTTTGGCCTATTTTGGTACAAAAGTGCTATAAAATAGCCGGACGCACAACCGCCCCCCACCACCCCCCCCCCTGGATCCGCTACTGACCGTAATGATAATGTAGCAGCGCTCTATTGTGGTAGACTACCGTAATCCCATATGGCTGACGCTATCGTCTGCCGTGTACCGTAACCCCACCACACTCTTCGTATTACCGTATTCTCCCACATAGCCAAGCCACAAATACAGTAATCCACCCTAAATAACTTATTTTAAGGCGGCTCTCCGTCGGACGATCGAGCGCGAGTCGAAGACCACCCGTTTCTGCCTGATTTGCAACTACATCAGCCGAATCATCGACCCCATCACCTCCCGCTGCGCCAAGTTTAGATTCAAACCCCTGGATAGAGAGTCACAGTTGGAGAGGTGGATGGTTTTTTACCGAAATTTGAAATTTTTTAGTGAATCGTGTCCGTCACTCCGTCCCCCCCCCCCCCCCTCCCCTCTACCATACGTGTAAGCGCCAACCGGCCAGGGGGGAGGGGGTGGGGGGGGGGGGGGTCAAATGACCTAAAAATTTTGCCAAAAAAGTACCAAAAAATAAGAAAATTTTGCAAAAACAGGCCAAAAAGTGCCAAAAGTCGCTTAATTTTGGTCAAAAACGTCCAAAATATAGCGCCGCAGGCGAAAATTTTGCTATTTTCAAGCGCCGCAGGCGAAATTGCCATTTTTAAGCGCCGCAGGCGACAATTTTTTGAAATTCTAGGGAGGGGTTTAGGGAAGGCGGGAGGGGGATACCTGGGGGGGGGGGTACACTTTCGGCTAGGGGGGGGGGGGGCTTACCCCCCCCCCCCCCCCCATACCCCCCCCCCCCCCCCCCCACCCCCCCACCCCCGGTTTCACGTATGCCCTCTGCCTCATCCCCCCACCACTCCTATCCCCCTCTCAGTCCCTCCTACCCCCCTCCCCTAACACCCCTCTCACTTCTTTGTGAATTTCATCTCTAAAATTCGTAAAATTTCCAGGCTGAATTTCATTTGCGCTCAAGAGGGAGTGAAAATCGACAACGACGCATTGGAATCGCTAATCGACGCCTGCGAGGGAGATCTTAGGAAATCGGTCACTTTTCTACAGTCGGCCGCCAGACTCCACTCGGGTAGTACGGTAGAATTTTGAAATTTTGAATTTGCATGGTTTTGAAGTTGATTTTGGTATTTTTGTGAGGAATTGTTTGTACGGCAAGTTTGTACCCCTCGGCTTAGGTTTTGAACTTCTCTACGGGGGTTCACTATTCAAAGGGGAGGGGGGGGGGGGGGGGGTTGGTATTTTCAACATCCCTCTAGTGTGGGGAGGTGGACTGCTGGATGGAGTTACTTTTCAAACCTCCCTCTAGGGGGGGGGGGGGGTGGTATTGAAGGGGGAGGCTTATCTTTCAACCCCTCCCTCTGGGGGGATACAATTAAGGGGGGGGGGGCTTATTGGAGTGCTAGCGATACACGGTACTTTCAACGACGATTTTTTGTGCAAAATGCAAGCATAAAACCGGAAAAATCGATATTTTTGTAGGGGAACCGGAGGAAAATCGTCAAATCGTTACTTTGGATCAAGTGCGCGAGTTGGTTGGCAGCGTGCCAAGTCCCGTAATGGACACATTTGTAAAGGCCTGTCGCAGCGCCAGATACGAGACTGTGGAGACAACTGTGCAGGTAAAATATGAGATCTATTAGAGGATTACGGTAGTGTCTCGAATAGACGCACCCCCCCCCACCCCCACCTCCACAAGTGTGGAGAAGCGTTTTGAAATTAATCGGGCGCGAATGGTGTTTTTGCGATTTGCGAGGCGAATACCGTAATGCTATAATAAGCCACCCCGCCTCACTCGAATAAGCCCCCCCAGAGGAAAATTGAAAAATCATGTCCCCAGGGGCTTATTAGAGTACTTACGGTATCTGATTCGTGCGGGCAATAATTTGCGCGCCGGCAAAATTTCTTTTTTTTCTCAAGCATTTTACACTATTTCAAATCATTTTCGCTTCATTTTCCATGTACAAATATCCAAAATTCAGACCATTCGCCGTCTGGGCTACTCGACCCTTCAATTGTTGACTCAGCTGCACGATTTGATAATTGACGACCCCATTTTGGGCGGAGTGAACAAAGCGATGGTTTTGGAGAAAATCGCCGTGAGTTTTTTTTAATTTCTATGTTTTATTTGGTTTTTGTTGCGTAATTTGTGGAGAAATTCCGTTGTGAGTACTGTATTGCAATGATGAATGATATAAAAGTAAAGTACCGTAACTTGGGCTGGCGCATTATTATGTAACTTTTGTAGTACTTTGTTTTAATAGTACTTTATTCATGGTAATACTTGATACTGATTTGTACTATCTATCCTATAGTGTTTTACTACACAGTTTACAGAGTGATAGTATCGTATCTGTAGTATTGTATACTACATTCATAGCATGTATTCTAGAGTGTTGAGTGCCATATTTCTATATTACTACTCCTGTGTGTACTATTTTGTACTATTTTGTACTATTTTGTTTGATACCATTTTTCTTGTGTGTTTATAGTATTTTATAGTATTTCATTCTTATAGTTGTGCGAGAGTCGCCTATTGGACGGAGCGAATGAATATCTGCAAGCGATGGACGCCTCGGCCACAGCCATGCTAGAATACGGCAAAAGCGTTAGCGATTTCGCCATGGACGAAAACTGAAAGATTACTGTAGCGCGCGCGATTTGAAATTCGATGTGCTTTTGCGTTTGTTTTTTGGGTGCTTTGTAAACGCGCGCGTTGGAAGCGAATCAAGGATGCACGAAATTTGGCGTATTTTCAAGGGTTTTGTCAAGATTCCTAAATTTCGACAGTTTCAAACAGCGTGTTCAAAGCTTCTTTACATTGTTGTGTCGGGTATAGTCCACTCACCAGTGATTTTCAGCAATTCCCGGGAAATTAGCGGACTATTTGACGTCAAAGCGATTACTAAAAAAAATTTAGAAGGTACAGTATAGGCTAGACACTAGACATAACCGTACCTACACAGTCAGAGAAGCTGGGGGGGGGGGGGGGGCGAAACCAGAGAGACAAATGGAAACGACAACCTCATATTCGGAAATATACCACGCTATGCTTGAGAACGTATGCTATTGCTAGGAAGGATGTGCGCTTGCGACAGTCGTGAATGATAGACGGATTTCCGACTGCTGTACAACAACTGCAACGAACGGAAGAGACGACGACAGAAAGACTGTGACAGAGCGACAGAAGAAAGCGACGGCGACACGTAACAAACACAGCTCAACGAGCGCTCGACCACGACACACCCGACTGAAAGCGGTGAAAGGTAGCGCCAACCACGCTGCCGTGCCACGCTTCCTGTCTCCAGAACATTCCACTGTAGTTCAAGATCGGTCCACAAGCAAATAAGCGAGTTCAAGCTAAACTACGGTAGTATATGTATTTCTGTGCGTGACACACCCGCACGCACCCACGCACGCGCGCCAGTACGCACGCAGCCACGCACGCACGCACGCACGCACGCACGCACGCACGCACGCACGCACGCACGCACGCAGCCACGCACGCACGCACGCACGCACGCACGCACGCACGCACGCACGCACGCACGCACGCACGCACGCACGCACGCACGCACGCAACCACGCACGCACGCACGCACGCACGCACGCACGCAACCACGCACGCACGCACGCACGCACGCAGCCACGCACGCACGCAGCCACGCACGAACGCAGCCACGCACGCACGCACGCACGCAGCCACGCACGCACGCAGCCACGCACGCACGCACGCACGCACGCACGCACGCACGCACGCACGCACGCACGCACGCACGCACGCAAGCACGCACGCCGAGTCGCCGACAGAGCGAACGAACGCCTCAACTTAGAACGTTTTTCGGTCGCGTCGAGACCCGGGTCACTTTGGTCGAGGTGTCTGCTTTGAAGTGGACCAACTGCAGCATGTGGTTCCGCATGCTCTTGTTGAAGAAGAAGTAGATCAGCGGCTGCACCCCTGAATTATTGTCGAAACGTATAAGTACCGTAGTGCGCCAACAATCCGCCATGGGCGCAGAGTGAATTCCATATCAGAGGCAATGGGTATGGGGCACGTCAAGGGGGGGGGGGGGGGGGGTGGTGGGGGAGCCCCCCTTCCGGCCCAAACCCAGGAACTAAAAATTTCAAACATTTTCGCTTGCGACGCCAAAAAAAACTAACGATTTGCCTGCGGCGCTTCGTTTTCAGCCAGTTTAAAGCGATTCTTAAACGGTTGGCGACATATTTCTAAAATAAATCGGTTCTTCATGGCAATCTGTTTTGGTCGTTTGACGAAATGCCTGAATGTTAAAAGAACTAATGTAGCTATACCCGAGTTGAGAATGACCATGTTGCTGATGAGTAGGCCGCCGGCCAGGCAGCTGTTCAAGTGGACGCATGTGAAGCCCACGATCTCCTTCGACCAGGTGAAGCTGGCCACCTCCAGCTGCGTCACCAGACAGATGATGGCGCCCTGCGGCGACAAACGGGCGGCCATGCACGCACCAACACTAACGTGGTACCTTACCTGTACATTGGTGCAGAGGCGTATAGAGCAGGCTTGTCGGTTGGATACGAGCCCATACTATACCTCCCCTGTCTTGTTTCTATCGAAATCGGTTGTCTGAGTGGCCTACTCTAGTCTGGCTTATTCAAGACGAGCGAGCAGGCAAGCCAACAAGGCTTCACAAAGTACCCATCTCCCACGTCAAAAAGTTTGCACAGTACATCGAAATAGCGCAATTTCTACGCGATTCTACATCCCGACCTGGACCAGTAGACTGGTCTCGGTGGCCTTCTTGGTGGCCGCCGCCCCCTGTTGTGACTGCGCTCCTCCATAGGTGACGCGCAGCAGAGCGAATGTGGCCACGTACAACGCCAGCGAGAGGTAGGGCAATTTCTCATTGGAGAAACTGTAGTAGGTATCGACCTGCGTCAGGTGGTAGCGGTCGTTGAACGCCTGGAATTCGTGATGATTGGCCGATACGCACGCGCGCGCGCGCGCACGCACGCACGCACGCACGCACGCACGCACGCACGCACGCACGCACGCAGACGTACCCGCTGCTCCGCGCTGATGTTCCACTCGAAGTAGTAGTAGAAGTAGTGGGGGTGGAACTTCTTGGTGCGACCGACCACCTCGCGTAATATAATCTTAAACCAGGACAGCAGCTGGACGATCGCGATGACGATGGCCACTCGTCTGCCCTTAACGACGCGCCTCAACATTGTGCAGGAGCCCCTGCATAGAAGCGCTCAGGTGGGGTAAAACGTCGCCAAAACGGTTTTGAACGTAGGCACATCAACCTCGTATGACACTCAATGATGCTACTAATGTCGATCTATCGGCGTGAGACCAACGGAAGGACAGAGACTCTTTGCGCGGGAAATAGAATTGTCAATCGGTAGGGATTTCTGTCGTCCAACCTCAAATAGGTTCTCGTGCAGCCAGGGCCAGAAGAAGACGGAGAAGCGATTGAGGGCGATGAAGAAGCTGGTGAATATGCAGAAGTGAAAGCCCAGAGTGTCCACACTGGCCAGGACGGTCAGAGGCCAACCCTTTGAAATGGGGGGGGGGGGGGGGGGGGGGGCACAAAAAAATAGCGTATTGACCTAACGGTACCTGCCCGAATAGGTGCCATCCAGCCAGCGAAACCGGCACCGCGACCAAATACTGTCCAATAAAGACTCCAGTATCGCCGGCTCCAAGCAACCAAACCAGCACGTAAAAGCTGTGCTTCTGATGGTAAACCTTTCGGTGAACGTACAGCACGTAAAACACCGCCGCGTATCCAAATACGCCTAAGGGCACGTTGCAAAAGTATGTAGGAATTGGATTGTGCGCACCACTGCGTCGTTGCGTTTCGAGCATTGCGTGTTTACCCTGCATGCGGTGGCGCTTCCAAAGGTAACCCATTTGAATTTGAATACGGTAGAGATTGTTAATTGTTTGCAAATTTCGCGTGCCTGGTTTGTCGTATGAAGCGTGAATCGTGAAGGTGAAGGTCTGGTTTTGAAGCCTATTGTATTCGAATAGGTATTTGAGGTATTTGAATGCGTTGGTTCCAATCCAAGTCGCTGAAGTTAGTCCCGCGGACCCTACAACGTGCCCAAAGTAGTGAAGACGAAATAGCTGCCTGCGGCGGCCAGTCGCTCCGACAGAGGGGGAATCATGACTCCTCCTCCGATCTTCCCTGTTGTTGGAATCGTGGTAACAAACAACGGATGTTTGGAATCCGCGCAAGAATACGCGCAGGAATGTACTCTGCTCTCAGCCACCGTTCTGAAGCTGTTCAATGGAATTCAGACCAGATTTCACTCGGTCAAACTGTAGGGTATTTTAGCGCATCGTCAAGCCTGTAAAATCTCGCCAAAGTCTTGCACGACACTACCTAGAGCGATAGCAAGTAAAGTGCATATGGTAGGTAGGATATGTTGCTTCATGGATCACTCGGTGCGGTAGAATGTCAAAACTATGAAACGGCAAAGTGTCAGTACTGAATCCGCCAAGTGAGCCAACATTCTTTCACGGGGCTGATTCATTATCTTTGGCAGTTGGACAGCAGGGCAACGAGAATTTGGCTTGACTTGTTATTCCCAGAGGGCAGGGGAGGTGACGCAAAGTGTAAACAGTGTGCATCATTGCCAAATCTAGTAGGCGCGGAAGCCTCTAGCGGTCAAATGGCATTGGTCGAGAGGCTTGCAGGTCCCATGATTGGGTTCTATTTGTGAGGTGGGGTCAGTTGAGAGACCCTACAAGTTCGCCTCCAAAAGTCCAAAACACTGCCAACGAGAGTTGATTAATTTGGGAGTGTGAACAAGCTCTGTTTTTAAAAGGTTTAGCCTAGTATTCGGACTAGGAGGGAAGAAGTCGCAAATGTGTGAATAATAGCCTCTCTTGTTTACCACCATTCGCAAAGAACCAGGCAAGTCGTCCGGGGGACGCAGTATACTCCACAAATTTGAACTCCTACGCACGGTGACTCCTCTGCTGTTTGTGGCCTCCTGGCACCCCCCAATCGCAAAAGCAATGCTGAATTCGTGATCTACATCCCAAAATACCCCAGATTCGACATACAACACCCCTAGTTTCCTATGGACTCCAGGAACTGAAATTCTGCACTTAGGGTACAGTAGCATACAAATTCGTCGTAGGTACGTTCAAACATCATCTATACACTGAACGGATGCCAAATTCGTAATCAGCGCCCCCGAAAACCCCGAAATCGAGCATAATATTGGAGGTCGACCCGACACCCAAAATTCAAACCGACGCGGCAGGGATACTGTAGCTCTGTAAATTTTTCAAAAATTCCTTTCCGGGCCAGATTTAAGCGCAGAATCGTTTGAAACCACTTTTGGAACGATTCGGCAACGCATTCGAGCGCTATAGACGCCGAAACGCGAAAATCGCAATTTTCGACCCCGGACCCAAAAAGTTGCAGGAAGATAACTTTTTTGTGTTACAGCAGATTTTCTCCGTTCACGGCTCATTCGATAGAGGACATCTGGGAAGGAGCAACAAAAGCGGTCTCGCCGCTCTAGCTGCTATGTAGCTCGCACAGCAACCCGTCAAAGTCGGAAAAAGCGCAAAATTCGCGAATTTTTCAAATTTGGCGCCAAAATGGGTCCCGCAGCGATCCAATTCTTTTTTTGCACCCTCGGCGCTATCGAGTACTACAACATATCAAAAGATAGTATATACCATTATATGCAACTTTTTCGAGTTCTACCTTGTTTAACCCATTTTTCAGTACTTTGAAAATTTAAATTTTTGAATTTCCCGCCAACGGAGTCCCGCAGCGTGACCCCGTTGGTCGTCCACCCTAGCCCCTAACTAGACCTACCCAACGCAAAAGACCGTTTGTAAATCGACCACTTCAAGCGCGAGCCCTGTTGTATCAAAGTTTCTGCTTTCGCGCACAACCGCTATATACTCCACACTTTTTTGTGGAGTATAAAAATCGCATGGCAGGCAATATTGGCATCGCCCGGATACTGCTTTTGGAGTAACAAATAGTGCGACGCGAGTTTCCAAACGACGCGTCAACCGTCGCTAGACCAGCGAGTATGAGTCGTTTGAATGTGGAAGGTTTACGAAAGAGTGCCCGGTCACTTGGCGGTCTAGCAGAACTGGGCGATGATGTATCCAAGAAGTGTACTCGAAGCCTGGATTGAAGACCTGAGAGCAGTCCTAGAAAACGATAATGCCAGTTTCTCAGCCTAGCCTGACCCTTTGCCCTAGTTATAGGCCGAATCTGCCCGATTTCCATTATTGAGTGCCAGGATAAGCCTGTCTAGTCTAAGCAAAAGAGCATAGGCAAAGAAAGCAGGCACTGCCACAAAACTCAGGAAACTGCAACTAAGAGGTCAAACTTCGAACATTAGCAAAACAATTGTAACATGGTCAATCCCCCAGCCTTACATTCTGTGAACTGGCAAAATCAAATTTCAGTGTATTGTATGCTTTTCTCAGTGTTCTGCGCTCGCCTTTCTTCGAGAGCGTAACAAGACGACAACGACAATATACGCTCCACAGGTGTTTTTTAAAACGCCCACAGACGGTACACTAAAGCGAAGACGACTCTTGGCTGCCTACTCTGCGAGATTTCGCTTCACTGTAGATACTAGAAGCGGAACTATCATCTATGGCCGAAAGCTAGAATCTGAAGAAGCCAGGTAATGTATACTACCGAAATCCGACTAGTACGATTGTCACTCGCGTCTACTGAGCATACCTTCGGTAAGGGGTGATCACGCAACACGCACCGACAGAGTGAGCACACTGCAACAGCGAGCGAAAAATGCACATTTTCAGATCGCGCGCGCCTGCATAAACACACCAACATCCGCAGTACGCAGCTACCGTGTCTCTCTACACCAAAAGAAGAAAGAAAATTTCAAATTTCGCGCCAACACTCCCAAAATTCAAAAGAGGCTGTCCCTTCTGAACTTGTCCCTAAACTGCTTGTGCTCGGGATGGTGTCTGAGGCAGTCGACCATTTGCTCCGGTTTCAGTTCCCCTATGCAGATCTTGTGCACGGCCACGAAGAGGGGGAATCTGCAGTAATAAACGCGTGCAGGAGCCCCTGCATGGAAGATGGAAGCGCCCCACCACCTACCCCCCCCCCCCCCCCTCTTCAATAGCCTGAGGGTACGTATGCCATTGTACAGGCGGAAGGGAGACAACCCCCCTCCCGCCCCATGGGTTTGAGAACATTTTTCTGAGACCCCCCCCCCCCCCCCCCGCGTCCGAACAAAAAATGTGCAAAACCCAAAATCCGCCTGCATTTTCGGTTATTTTCAGCTACACATTTTGCCGCGTGGCGTTCCATTTCGTGAAATTGTGCCCAAATCTGTATTTTTGACCAAATTAAGCTCTTTTCATCACTTATCGGCAGTGGCAGGCCCAAGATTTTCGAATAGGGGGGAGGGCGCCACTTCAGAAATTTTTCGACTATTTTTCCATTGCGCCGCAGGCGCAAATTTTTGATTTTTTAGCCGTTTTACAGCAAAATTGGCCTTTAAAATGACTGTTTCGGCTTATCAGAAGCAAAAATTTTGCCCAAAAATAGCGCCGCAGGCGAAAATTCTGCGTTCTTTGGCCGAAAATGTACCAAAATCTGTCAAAAATAAGCGCCGCAGGCGAAATTTTGCCGATTTTAAATATAGGGAATTTTACTTAAAATTGCGCCGCAGGCGAAAATTTTTGCATATATGCGCCTTTCCTAAGGAAAATTTTTCCCTAAGGTCGGGCCCTAGGGGGGGCCCCCCCCCCCATTGGGCCCGCTAGTGCTTATCGGCCATCTTATACACCACAAAAACGGACTCACTGAGCCTCCATTTTGTGAGAGTTAATCATGGTGTAGACTTGCTCGGCCGTGTGAGGACCCTGCAGCTTTTGGCCATTCAGCAATTCTTCTTCCAGCACTTCTATGGGCTGAAATGGTAATTTGTGGCCGATTTCTAATTACAAAATAGGAAATATTCTACAAATTACAATGCAAAATATCACTAATTCCAGCACAAAACTCTACAACTTCCAGTGCAAAATTCTGTACATTCTGGTGCGAAATTCTATGATTCTGGTGCAAAATTCTTCTCATTTCATGCTCAGTGACAATTCTACAAACTCACGAAGACGCTAGAACGGCTGGCCTGGCTTCTCCAGAAAACATTTAATTCGAATTATGCCTTATTTGTTTGCAGTAGTTGCCTCAAAACGCTACAAAACGCGCTTGAAAACGCGCCCACTTTTCCAGTCTTGACGAACGCTTCGCAACACTTGCGATTTCGGCCCCCGTAGCAAGTCGTGACCAAATCGGCCACGCCGCACGACTCGAAAAACGTCTCCAAATTCGAGCCCGGATAAAAATGCTCGATGAACTGTAAAAATTGCGCGAAAATAGCTCATAATTACACAAAAATTCACAAAAATCCACCAACTTTCGTCATCTCCATCAGTCCCAATCGAATGACGGCCGCTTTGGTGTTGTCGCCGTAGCCCAAACCGTCAGTGAATCCCGCGCCGCAAGCGACCACATTCTATGATTGAAACTAGTTGAACGCTGAAGGGGACCTTCAGGGTGGCACTCCGCTTGAGCCGAAGCAAAGCAGACTGTCGCTCGTCTCGCTACTCGGTAATAAGCCTTCACGGAAACAAACGCCGGATTCGTGTTCAGTGTCTACGACAATGTTCGAACAAGTTTGGACAAGTTTGGACGTGTTTGAATGTGTTTGGACAAGTTTGGCGTGTTTGGGGCGTGTTCTGACACCAAAAGCAGGCTAAAAGAAACTCATATCGAAATATAAAAGCTGGATTCGCGTTCAGCACTGCTGAATACCCCAGAAACAACTGTCAACTCAATTTTGAAATTTCGACCCCGGGACCCAATTTTTGGCCGGCCGGGTTGCGAAATCAGCGTAAAGGCGTCCCAAATCGCAAAACAAACACCGGATTCGTGTTCAGCGTCGCCGAAAACCCCCGAAACAAGTGAAAACTCAATTTCGAAAATTTGACCCCAGGATTCAAAAATTCGGCGCGGCCGGGATACGGCACCACAAAATAGTCAAGACACTTCATCTAGACCAACTTTTGACGTAGAACACGTTGCGATTATCAATTTACCGCTAAAGGCATGCTTTCCAAGTCAAAACTCCACCCAAAGTCGAAATTCGGAATTTCTGCTCGGGACCCGGCACTTTTGTCACCGCAGATCTCCCGAACGACAAAAGCGGTTTTGGTCTCAAACGAAAGGTCATACAATTGTCCTTGCCGGATCGAAGAGTTTGCGAAAATCCACCGTCGCAAACTCGAGTTACGATTTTTTAAAGGTCGGAAAAAATTTTGACAATTCAAATTTTCTACCGTACTCCCGCGTCGGACCACCTAGGGAGCCCTTTCCGGCGGTGCCGCCTAGAGGGTCCAAGGACCTACAACACATCCAAAAATCACCAAAATCGGCCGACATTGGCGCAAGTTATGCCCTGATGTTTTTTTACTTAGTAAAAATTCGAATTTTTGAATTTTCGGAATGCTCCACCACCGGACTTTTC
>JASAMZ010001574.1:0-31258 GCA_030248115.1 Linhomoeus sp. GSCO2_2 | reverse complement strand
CTCTCGTGCCGACCGGACAGCCAGGCCTGAAGCCAATCGTGTACCCTCCCATTGACTCCATAGTGGCGGAGCTTCCGTAGGAGCTTTGGGTGGCTGACTGAGTCAAAGGCTTTGGCGATGTCGAGATAGGCCACACATCCACAGGTTGGCTATCATCCATGGCCCCGGTCAAGTCGTCGAGACACTCTAGTAGTTGCGTCACTGTAGACCGCTTGGTCAGGAAGCCATGTTGGCATGTTGAGATGGCTCCAGTTTTGCGAAGGTGCTCCAAAAGCTTGGCTTTGATTAGGCGCTCCAGAACACGGCAGACGGTGCTGGTTTGCTAGTTGGCTGGTAGTTGCCAGCATCGGACCTGAGTCCCTTCTTGAACACGGTGTGACATTGGCCTAATGCTAAGCATTAGGCAAAGCACTCGTCGCAAGGGAGAAATTAACAAGTTTTGTCTAAAAACTGTGGCACCACGTTGGCATCAGTGTAAACTTGAGAGCGTGTGCGCGGGTATAAAACTTCAGATGAACGGCGTCGTATCATGCCGATACCATATAGCGAACGCGGCGATATCACTGAGCTTTAGATCAGTTGTACAGACAACCGTATCGTGGTAATGGCTGCCCTTGAATTGTGGTACGCGTTTTCAAGGGTACCTTGAGATAAGGCTAATTATGCGAATGAAATTCACTATACTGTTCACCAAGATTTGACAGACACAAAGTATAGGTTGAGCTTTTTACACACACAGCTTGTTTACAAGCAAACAATCACAGTTTTGAGTTTTGAGAGAATCTGAATTTTGAAACACCCCGCTCGCCCCCCCCGACCCCCCCCCCCCTGGCCGGTTGGCGCTTACACGTATGATCTTTAGAAGTCGTCGATTTGCGGAGTGGAGCCATAGCGGAGTGGAGGCGCCATCTGGGGACGTCTGAAGACCCCCTGAGCTTCCGCGACAGCCGGACAGCGTTTCAAAGCGGGCGTCGAGATTAATGGGCACCTTATACATATGTACGTGCGCTCTTGCTTCAAACGGAGGAAAGCGGCTTGGCAGGAAGAGAGCCCGGTAATTGATGGCCGCTGAGGGGACGGCTGTTGACTTACTGCCCTGGCTCTCGGCCCAATTCTGACAGCTCAATCGGCCAAACATTTCTCGGAGCGTCTTCTCTCGGGAGGGTCGCGGTTCGGCAGTAGTTCACTCCTGGAGAGAGGAGAGCCCAACGCCAACTTACTTGCCCTCTACGCAGCCGCGTGAAAGCCGGCTTAAATCAAGGCTCTCAGAGCCAAGGGCGGAGACAGTTTGTCAACTGGAAAATGGACTCCGGCCGACCGTTCTTGCGGCCATGTACATATACATATCTGCACATTTACTCAAAAAGCAGCCCGAAAGACAATTGTACAGGGGTGAGGCGTGGGAGGAGGAGGAGGAGGAGGGTGCGGGCCACGTCGAATACTCGGTGTACTGACGCTGCAATACTAAGGTATCTTCCATGTACACTTGTACATCGGCTCCAGTTCCCTCGCATGCATTCGGACAAAGGTAGGTAGGCTCAGCGCAAGTGTGCGGAGCGGTCGAAAAAATTGGCGAAAATTCCGCCCGCCTACTTGTATGACAATCCATCAAGAAAGGGGTCATCCCCCGAGGCCCCCCGCCGCTCATAAGGGCTGCGGCGGCGGGTCCCATCTGTGGTCCCCTCGCCCCTTCAGTGTCTAGCGTCAAGCTGGGGACACACTTTAGCTCCTCCTCCTCTCTCGCTAGTCGCCGTTCCGGAACGGAGCAGACCGCTGTGCGCCGCGCGACCCGCAATTGCATTTTGGGCGAAAGGCGATTTTGTTTTTCGCCGCTTTGCCCCCACAAGGGCATTTTGCCGCGCGCGCAGAGCACCCCCCCCCCCCCCCCCCAATGGTCCGTTGAAGGGCGGGGGAAGATTGAGTGGCAGTAGCCGGCCGGCCGATCGGAAAGGGCCAAACGGGAGACAACTACACTGGCAGACAAGCGCCCATTCTTCTCTCCACTGAAGCTACGGTACAGTACATATAGGCCCCTCTCTCGGCTTCTCCTCATATTGAAAGTGGGCCGTAAAGTTGGTCGCAGACGGGCGCGCCCCTAATTCGGTTACCGTCGTCGTCGTCGTCGTCGATGCCGACCAATTGCGTCTCTCTGCCCCGCGCAGCTGCAAGCTTTCGGCCAACACTGCTCGCGAAACAGAAAGGAAGAAGGGAGCTTCACAATCACGCGAATCGGCGTCACGCATGTATCCACTTGCGGCGGCGCCCACCCGCCAAGCTATAGTGAGAATCCCTGAATTAGCGATCCTACGCAACTCAAACCTCGGCTTTTCTCGTCACGGTAAACAAATGGCCAGGTGTCGCATTCGATTGCTTGACAAAAGCGGAACGAAGGGGAGGCGGATGGGAACTGGCAGCTGGCTTACAAACAAGGGGAGGGCTGGCATACGTCCACGATTGATCGTCGGTGCACCCACCGGCGAGAAGTGAAGCCAAGTGGTTACATATCATCAAGCCAGGGGAATTGGATTTCACGCTTCTGATTGGCAGAGCATCAGAGAATTGCGATTGATTATTGTCAACAACTGTTCTACGGTACATGACGAGTACACCAGCGGCGTAGGTGCATTTTGCGCCAGTTGTGACGGTTCCCGCGTTTTGCAAGGTATGTAGGTGTTGTATGTAGGTAGTCAGAAGCATGCACAGATGTGTTAAAGTTACTACCCGAGTTCAGGGAGAACCCGAGTACTAGGGTTCTCCCTGGTTATTTAGTGAGAACCCGAGTAGAGTGGCCGACAAGCCGCGTTTGGCCGAGGGCGCACGTACAGGAGCAGTGGAACCTATCGACACCAGCCAATGAAACTGTAAGGGGCGGCCCCTTCAAACCGCGCAATCTCTGGTCGGCGAGGCACAGCCCGCCTGAGCAGGAAGTGAATTATGTAGATGGAGGAGTGTTCACCTCACTTAGCGTCGCGCCTGGCGGGTCTCAACTGAGGCTGAGCGCGACCACCAACTTCAAGGCGTGCGAAGCGCGCCTTGAAGTCGGTCACCGGTCGCGTTAAGCCTAAGCTCCCACCCGCCAGACTGCGCATGATAACCACATGATAACGGAAAACCACTACGTCCGCAACATTCGCTGTGTGTGATCTATCATGGCTCCACAAACCTGTGACTGACGTGACCATCACTGCGATTTCTATAGTCGAAATCCACTGCGCATCAAGCTTCCGATGTGAGTAAATTGGCAGAGAAGGATTTTGAATTTGATCTGTCGGTTGCAGAGGGCAAACGCTTCTTCAATCGCGTCGCCGGGAATATGGAACAATTGTGTGTAGAAAACGTGCCCGTTGTTTGCTTCAGGGACGTCTTGCTCTGCAATCATGTTCGACCAACCCCCGAACGCCTAACCTGCAAAACATCGTAAACGCTCGATAGGTATGTTGCGTTGCGTGTTGCGTAATGTCTCACTGTGGCCGTCATTTACAAGACTCAGTGGCTGACACCCGCTGATTTGAAGCTCGAATCGAATGGAAGGTTGGTTTGGTGGCCTCTGTCATCTTCCTCTGAGTGTGCCAATGGCTTCCGGCGTTCCCTCGTCGGAGGGGCCGATCGTGGAGCGGCTGCTTCACCCGCGGGAGACCTGGTGGGAGCTGCTGCTGAAGGCGGCCATCTATTTGGCCGGCGCCTTTCAACTACTAGCCATTCTCTACCTCTTCCTCGCCGGCGCCTCTTCCACCCCAGCAGAGGACAATGGGTCTTCTTCTTCTTCTTCTTCGCCCAGGCAGCCTTCTGGCGCCGCCACCGTCACTTCAACCATTGACGGCGCGACGACGCCGACTTCATCGTCTCAGTCTCAGGGATTGGGCGCCAGGCAGCAGCACCATCATCACCACAACCACCACAGGGGGAAGAAGAAGAAGACCGCATGATCTCATGAACTGTAGAGCGCAAACATAATGCAGTTGCACTCGATCTGAGGCCGACTGACTAACGTACAATAATAGCTGTGTAGCGTGCGTATTGTACTTTGCATGCTGAGCTTAGGTGTGCCGAGCGTTTGCGATCCATACGTTTGTCAACTGCTCTGTCTCACTCGTTAAAACTGTCTTCCTTGTTTGTTCAGCGCTGGTTGTGTTGTAACGCCCATCAGGTGGAAGTGAAGTAAAACTGTTGTGCTGCGATTGCCTTTTTGGACGTCGTTTCGTTCGTCACTTTACGGCCGTTGCGTGCCGCCAAAATACCTTTCAATTGTGTGCTTACTGACAGTATACTCCGCTGCTGTTCGCTGCACAGTTCGCGCTCTTGCGAGTAGCCGTGTAGAATTCTAGAATGGCCGCCAAAGGCCGGCCCACCGAGTCGTCGGCAACTTCAAAGAGCTCCTCAGACGTCTCATCCTCATCCCCCTCTTCCCTTCCCCAAACTGCCTCGTCTCTCGCCTTCGTCCTTTTGTTCGTCTGCGTGGGCGGGCCCGTCTGGTGGGCCACCACCCGGGTGGACAGGGCCCCCCTTCCCCTGGAGAAGATACAGGGCATATTACTGTCGAAAGAGAAGCCTCTGAAGCTGCCCTGCCCCATCCGGCTGTTCGCCCACTTTGAAGGGAAGCAGGAGGGAGAGGAAGATGGAGGTGTGGAGGAGCTGAAGTTTGTACAGACGACGGCCGACATCCTGTGGACGGAGCTGCAGGTGGGGAATGGGAGTGGGATAACTCAGAACTGATGAAGAGGAATGAGTTGCCCTCAATATCAGACGTTGATTGTAAAGCTTGTGAAACGCGCTGACGTACCATCAAGTTCCTTTAGTTTGCATAGCTATGGAGAGAAGTGTAGGAGAATTGTTTCCACAACGTCAGCGAGTGTGCCCACTGGAAAGTGTAGCCAATAGTATACTCTTGTGACCGCTGGTCACTCCAGCTTCCCTTCCTTCTGATCCCAAAGTGAAGCATCTTTCAGGACTTCGGCCTTGCGCAGGCGGCCCGGGATCCCTTCAAGGTCGACTTCACGGTCGATTCCGAGCGACTGGCTCCCAACCAGGCTCAGTTCCTCTCCTTCAAAGAAGGGCTACGGTCTATAGAAGACCTGGACCTCTATCCCCCCTCCCCCTCCGAGGAGGGAGGGGGAGGAGGAGACTTTGTGTCACTGGACTTCGTTTTTACCCACTTGGAGGGCTTGGAAAAGGAAATGAATGGAAGGGTCCACTTTGGAGGGGGCAGGACGGCCTTTGTCCCCATGGGAGAGGGGGAGGGGAAGGGGTAAGATGAACACAATTAATTTTGACCCGAATACCGTATTCCCTTCAATGAGAACCCCCATGAGTGTCCTTCCTAGAGGAAGGTTGGGTAGACAAGCGCCTCCCCCCCCCCCCCCCCTCCTCCAATACATCACTCCCCCTCGCTCCTCCAATGTCGCTCTTTGGATGATGTACGGTAGAAGAATTTTGTCTAAAAACGAAGTAACAAACACTTTCCTACCTCTCCAGAAAGGGCTGGGAGCCCCAGGAGGCGGCCCAGCGCGTCTTCGAGGCCATAGAAGCCTTTCTGTCTCTGGGGGAGCTCAGGGCAGCCCTTAGGAGAGCCACCAAAGAGAAGGCTCACAGGGCTACAGAGAGTCTCAGAGGCAGGGAGGCTGCAGAGAGGAGATACTGCGACGTCGTGAAGGTGTGAGGGGGGGGGGGGGGGGGATTTTGGCCTCTTTATCAAAGGGCGACTACTGTTAGACTGACTGGACACGATCGCGTCATTGTTCCATTCGCGTTTCTATGTCGATTTACTCGACCTCTGAAACCCTCTTCCAGGTGGCCGATCGCTCCGACCTTCTCAGTGGGTTACAAGGCCAACTGTTCGACCTCTGTTCCACCATAGAAAGCCTTGTGATACCCTCTGACGACGTGGAACCCTCGAAAATGCAAATCGCTTCCTCCTCCGACGACTCTGAGTCCTCTGAAGAGCCCAGCGGGGAGTCTGGCGCCTTCTCCGGGCAAGTGACGCCGCCCAGACTGGCCCTGGACTTCTATCTCGTGAATCCCAGCCCTAACCTATGCTCCGACTGGAATATTGACCTGAAAAGGGAGCTGGAGGGCGACTTGGGACCATTTTTCAACGGTCTAAGGTCCATCCATCAACTGGAGATCACCTCTGAGAGACTGTACCTTGTGGACTTCGATCGAAGACCGAAGGCTGAGGGAGAGACGCATCTCTTTGAGTGGGACTCTCTTCCCACCCTGACGCGCCCCTTCGAGACGCACACGACCAGTCTGACGGAGTGCGAGGCGCTCTACCGTATACTCGTCTACGTCACGCCGCCCAAGTGAGTCGGAGGATTGAGGGAAGGGAAGAGGGGGATGATTCTTGAGCTTCTGAGGAGCTCTTTGAGGTTGCCGACGACTCGGTGGAGCGGCCTTTGGCGGCCATTCTAGAATTCTGCAGGGCTACTCGCAAGAGCGCGAACTGTGTGACGAACAGCAGCGGAGTACTGTCAGTAAGCACACAATTGAAAGGTATTTTGGCGGCACGCAACGGCCGTAAAGTGACGAACGAAACGACGTCCAAAAAGGCAATCGCAGCACAACAGTTTTACTTCACTTCCACCTGATGGGCGTTACAACACAACCAGCGCTGAACAAACAAGGAAGACAGTTTTAACGAGTGAGACAGAGCAGTTGACAAACGTATGGATCGCAAACGCTCGGCACACCTAAGCTCAGCATGCAAAGTACAATACGCACGCTACACAGCTATTATTGTACGTTAGTCAGTCGGCCTCAGATCGAGTGCAACTGCATTATGTTTGCGCTCTACAGTTCATGAGATCATGCGGTCTTCTTCTTCTTCCCCCTGTGGTGGTTGTGGTGATGATGGTGCTGCTGCCTGGCGCCCAATCCCTGAGACTGAGACGATGAAGTCGGCGTCGTCGCGCCGTCAATGGTTGAAGTGACGGTGGCGGCGCCAGAAGGCTGCCTGGGCGAAGAAGAAGAAGAAGAAGACCCATTGTCCTCTGCTGGGGTGGGAAGAGGCGCCGGCGAGGAAGAGGTAGAGAATGGCTAGTAGTTGAAAGGCGCCGGCCAACTAGATGGCCGCCTTCAGCAGCAGCTCCCACCAGGTCTCCCGCGGGTGAAGCAGCCGCTCCACGATCGGCCCCTCCGACGAGGGAACGCCGGGAGCCATTGGCACACTCAGAGGAAGATGACAGAGGCCACCAAACCAACCTTCCATTCGATTCGAGCTTCAAATCAGCGGGTGTCAGCCACTGAGTCTTGTAAATGACGGCCACAGTGAGACATTACGCAACACGCAACGCAACATACCTATCGAGCGTTTACGATGTTTTGCAGGTTAGGCGTTCGGGGGTTGGTCGAACATGATTGCAGAGCAAGACGTCCCTGAAGCAAACAACGGGCACGTTTTCTACACACAATTGTTCCATATTCCCGGCGACGCGATTGAAGAAGCGTTTGCCCTCTGCAACCGACAGATCAAATTCAAAATCCTTCTCTGCCAATTTACTCACATCGGAAGCTTGATGCGCAGTGGATTTCGACTATAGAAATCGCAGTGATGGTCACGTCAGTCACAGGTTTGTGGAGCCATGATAGATCACACACAGCGAATGTTGCGGACGTAGTGGTTTTCCGTTATCATGTGGTTATCATGCGCAGTCTGGCGGGTGGGAGCTTAGGCTTAACGCGACCGGTGACCGACTTCAAGGCGCGCTTCGCACGCCTTGAAGTTGGTGGTCGCGCTCAGCCTCAGTTGAGACCCGCCAGGCGCGACGCTAAGTGAGGTGAACACTCCTCCATCTACATAATTCACTTCCTGCTCAGGCGGGCTGTGCCTCGCCGACCAGAGATTGCGCGGTTTGAAGGGGCCGCCCCTTACAGTTTCATTGGCTGGTGTCGATAGGTTCCACTGCTCCTGTACGTGCGCCCTCGGCCAAACGCGGCTTGTCGGCCACTCTACTCGGGTTCTCACTAAATAACCAGGGAGAACCCTAGTACTCGGGTTCTCCCTGAACTCGGGTAGTAACTTTAACACATCTGTGCATGCTTCTGACTACCTACATACAACACCTACATACCTTGCAAAACGCGGGAACCGTCACAACTGGCGCAAAATGCACCTACGCCGCTGGTGTACTCGTCATGTACCGTAGAACAGTTGTTGACAATAATCAATCGCAATTCTCTGATGCTCTGCCAATCAGAAGCGTGAAATCCAATTCCCCTGGCTTGATGATATGTAACCACTTGGCTTCACTTCTCGCCGGTGGGTGCACCGACGATCAATCGTGGACGTATGCCAGCCCTCCCCTTGTTTGTAAGCCAGCTGCCAGTTCCCATCCGCCTCCCCTTCGTTCCGCTTTTGTCAAGCAATCGAATGCGACACCTGGCCATTTGTTTACCGTGACGAGAAAAGCCGAGGTTTGAGTTGCGTAGGATCGCTAATTCAGGGATTCTCACTATAGCTTGGCGGGTGGGCGCCGCCGCAAGTGGATACATGCGTGACGCCGATTCGCGTGATTGTGAAGCTCCCTTCTTCCTTTCTGTTTCGCGAGCAGTGTTGGCCGAAAGCTTGCAGCTGCGCGGGGCAGAGAGACGCAATTGGTCGGCATCGACGACGACGACGACGACGGTAACCGAATTAGGGGCGCGCCCGTCTGCGACCAACTTTACGGCCCACTTTCAATATGAGGAGAAGCCGAGAGAGGGGCCTATATGTACTGTACCGTAGCTTCAGTGGAGAGAAGAATGGGCGCTTGTCTGCCAGTGTAGTTGTCTCCCGTTTGGCCCTTTCCGATCGGCCGGCCGGCTACTGCCACTCAATCTTCCCCCCGCCCTTCAACGGACCATTGGGGGGGGGGGGGGGGGTGCACTGCGCGCGCGGCAAAATGCCCTTGTGGGGGCAAAGCGGCGAAAAACAAAATCGCCTTTCGCCCAAAATGCAATTGCGGGTCGCGCGGCGCACAGCGGTCTGCTCCGTTCCGGAACGGCGACTAGCGAGAGAGGAGGAGGAGCTAAAGTGTGTCCCCAGCTTGACGCTAGACACTGAAGGGGCGAGGGGACCACAGATGGGACCCGCCGCCGCAGCCCTTATGAGCGGCGGGGGGCCTCGGGGGATGACCCCTTTCTTGATGGATTGTCATACAAGTAGGCGGGCGGAATTTTCGCCAATTTTTTCGACCGCTCCGCACACTTGCGCTGAGCCTACCTACCTTTGTCCGAATGCATGCGAGGGAACTGGAGCCGATGTACAAGTGTACATGGAAGATACCTTAGTATTGCAGCGTCAGTACACCGAGTATTCGACGTGGCCCGCACCCTCCTCCTCCTCCTCCTCCCACGCCTCACCCCCTGTACAATTGTCTTTCGGGCTGCTTTTTGAGTAAATGTGCAGATATGTATATGTACATGGCCGCAAGAACGGTCGGCCGGAGTCCATTTCCAGTTGACAAACTGTCTCCGCCCTTGGCTCTGAGAGCCTTGATTTAAGCCGGCTTTCACGCGGCTGCGTAGAGGGCAAGTAAGTTGGCGTTGGGCTCTCCTCTCTCCAGGAGTGAACTACTGCCGAACCGCGACCCTCCCGAGAGAAGACGCTCCGAGAAATGTTTGGCCGATTGAGCTGTCAGAATTGGGCCGAGAGCCAGGGCAGTAAGTCAACAGCCGTCCCCTCAGCGGCCATCAATTACCGGGCTCTCTTCCTGCCAAGCCGCTTTCCTCCGTTTGAAGCAAGAGCGCACGTACATATGTATAAGGTGCCCATTAATCTCGACGCCCGCTTTGAAACGCTGTCCGGCTGTCGCGGAAGCTCAGGGGGTCTTCAGACGTCCCCAGATGGCGCCTCCACTCCGCTATGGCTCCACTCCGCAAATCGACGACTTCTAAAGATCATACGTGTAAGCGCCAACCGGCCAGGGGGGGGGGTCGGGGGGGGGGGGTATAGGACCCCTAGGGGGGGGGGGGGGGGAGGTCTGAGGCCCCTGGAGGGGGGGTCAAATGACCTTAAAATTGTGCCAAAAAAGTACCAAAAAATAAGAAAATTTTGCAAAAATAGGCCAAAAAGTGCCAAAAATCGCTTAATTTTGGTCAAAAACGTCCAAAATGTAGCGCCGCAGGCGAAAATTTTGCTATTTTCAAGCGCCGCAGGCAAAATATTTGCTATTTTTAAGCGCCGCAGGCGAACATTTTTGAAATTCTAGGGGGGGGGGGGGTCTTTTGGGGAAGGCGGGGAGGGGGGTACCTGGGGGGGGGGGGGGGGATGGGGGGGTACACTTTCGGCTAGGGGGGGGGGGGGCCCTTACCCCCCATACCCCCCCCCCCCCCGGTTACACGTATATTCAGATCACACAAATTCTTCTGCAACAGGAAGGAACGGCTAGTAATAATGATCAGCAACTGCGTCGCCGACTGCACCTCGATGCTCCAATACTGGGTGGTGGGAGTGGCCATTTTGGGCCAGTACCATTTCCAGATCTTTCCCCACATCCCGGCCAGATTTGTTAACTTGGCCTTCGCCATTGGATTCCGCGCGGTGTCGGCGCACTATGTACTTCTGACCTACAATCGATGCTGCGCCATTTTGCTGAAGAAGGATTACAACGGTTGGTAGGTACCGTAAATACTCTAATAAGCTCCCCCCCCCTCGAATAAGCCCCCACCCTCCAATAGTACCCCCTCCTAGAGAGAGGTTGAAATAATAAGCCCTCCCCCCCCCCCCCCCGCCTCCAATAGTACCCCTCCCCTACGTATGTACTATACTGCCTGTGTGTGTACTATATGGTGCACTGTGTGCATGTATACTGTACCATAGTACTACTACAACTACTATAAGTAATAAATATACCTTCAGTACATGGTATGTCAAGAATATTTGGTGCATAGAAGGCTCTTTTGACATGCCATTAGTACAATTTCTGTACATTTGATGACTGGAAGAGGGGTTGAATTAATAAGCCCTCTCCCTCGAATAAGCCCCCACCCTCCAATAGTACCCCCTCCTAGAAGGAGGTTGAAAGAATAAGCCCCCCCCCCCGTGGGGCTTATTAAAGTATTTACGGTATCTTGCCATTTTATGAGCGAAATGTTACGGGACTTACCGTAACTCCAGGTTGCGCGGTGTCCCAGGTTAGGTACCTGGAGTTACGTAACCTCTGGCGAATGGCAGCGAATGAAAGGACAGGTTCATTGCGATATTCATTTCTCGGGATCTACTGAACGAAATTGAATGAAATTTGGCACACAGATCAAATTCCAAATTTGGTGAAAATCGGTTCATCGGAGCGAAAGTTGTTGGCGCGTCCTTGCTTTTGTTGCCCCTTCAGAGGTTACATTTTCCATACGTAGGTAACTCCAGGTAACCTGGGACACTCCGTAACCTCAGATGTCGCAGCCACTTTGGACACATGTGCCCGATCGTTCATAAATGGTTACTATACATATGTAGAATAGCGGATCTTGGGGGGGGGGGGTTTGCAAAACCTAACCATCCCCTTCCCCTTACAGAAAACAAATTTTGTACAGCAGCACAAATACAACAAAGAAATTTCTCTTGCGCCACTGTAGCAATTTTCTATGTTAAAACACTCCTACAACTCACCTTTTTTCGCTCGGCCTCAGCCGAGCGAACCCTATCAAGAGCTCGGCGTGTGTACGTACGCACGTACGTACGTACGTACGTACGTGCGCCACGCTCGCTTCGGGCTTAATAACTCGCTCGTCCGACGTCGTAGGACGGAGTTTGAGACATCGTCGGGTAGCCCGCGGACGCCTCTCGCCATCTGAGTGTTCAAAACTAAAATAAGTTTTCAAACTCGCGCGCTACAGTATCCCAAAGTGGGGTCCATTTTAAGACAAAAGTTGACCGAAGCTAGTCAAATCGCATATCAAAGTGAAGCGCTCGAGCTGCTGAGCACGAATCCGACAACAAAAAGTTCCAAAAGTTTAAACGGAGAGCTACAGTAACCAAAACGCGTCGAAAACTGTAAACGACACGCTCGCTTCGGGCTTAATAACTCGCTCGCTCGTCCGACGTCGTAGGACGGAGTTTGAGACATCGTCGGGTAGCCCGCGGACTCCTCTCGCCATCTGAGTGTTCAAAACTAAAATAAGTTTTCAAACTCGCGCGCTACAGTATCCCAAAGTGGGGTCCATTTTAAGACAAAAGTTGACCGAAGCTAGTCAAATCGCATATCAAAGTGAAGCGCTCGAGCTGCTGAGCACGAATCCGACAACAAAAAGTTCCAAAAGTTTAAACGGAGAGCTACAGTAACCAAAACGCGTCGAAAACTGTAAACGACACGCTCGCTTCGGGCTTAATAACTCGCTCGTCCGACGTCGTAGGACGGAGTTTGAGACATCGTCGGGTAGCCCGCGGACTCCTCTCGCCATCTGAGTGTTCAAAACTAAAATAAGTTTTCAAACTCGCGCGCTACAGTATCCCAAAGTGGGGTCCATTTTAAGACAAAAGTTGACCGAAGCTAGTCAAATCGCATATCAAAGTGAAGCGCTCGAGCTGCTGAGCACGAATCCGACAACAAAAAGTTCCAAAAGTTTAAACGGAGAGCTACAGTAACCAAAACGCGTCGAAAACTGTAAACGACACGCTCGCTTCGGGCTTAATAACTCGCTCGTCCGACGTCGTAGGACGGAGTTTGAGACATCGTCGGGTAGCCCGCGGACTCCTCTCGCCATCTGAGTGTTCAAAACTAAAATAAGTTTTCAAACTCGCGCGCTACAGTATCCTAAAGTGGGGTTCATTTTAAGACAAAAGTTGACCGAAGCTAGTCAAATCGCATATCAAAGTAAGGCGCTCGAGCTCCTGAGCACGAATCCGACAACAAAAGGTTTCAAAAGTTTAAACAGAGAGCTACAGTAACCAAAACGCGTCGAAAACTGAAAAGGACACGCTTGCTTCGGGCTTAATAACTCGCTTGTCTGACGTCGCTGGGTTGAGTTCGACACATCGACGGGTAGCCCTCGGACTACTCTCGCAACTGTGACGTCGAAATAATAACAAGTTTTAAAAATTGCGCGCTACAGTATCCCGAAGTAATGTCCGCGAAAAGTCAAAACTTCATCGAACCTAGTCGAATCGCATATCAAAATGAAGCGCTCGACCTCCTGAGCAAGAATCCGACAACAAAAAGTTTCGAAAGGTCAATAAGAGGGCTACAGTAACCAAAATGCGATGAAAACTGCAGACTTTGGTTTGTTATAATTTGGCACTCGTGCATTGCAGAGGAGCGATCTTGACATCGCTGAAGAGCTCACTGCAAGCCAGCATCAAATCATGCTCACAATTAACCTGTAGAGTGCATTAGATCCCAGTGTTTTTTTAAATTTAGTCTGAAAAGATGATTTTCTTGGTGTAAAGAATTAAACCCGAGCGATACCAATGTTGCGTAGCAAGACCACTCCAAAAAGTGTAGTCGCGAGGAGAGTCAAAGACGCTGCACGCAAACGGAAAGGGCCTTGCTACAATCTCAGTAAAAAGTCAAAGCTCAAAACCACTCCGCTTTTTTCGCCGCCCCCCAGGGCGGCGAGTATATATACGGACGCTATTGTCCGTTTGTGTGTGTGTGTGTGTGTGTGTGTGTGTGTGTGTGTGTGTGTGTGTGTGTGTGTGTCTGTGGGTCCGGAACAACTAGACATGACGGTTAGTGCCATCCGATGGAGTCGAATGCGCTGAGTAACGCGCCGTTGTCCGTTTCTGTTGCTAATTTCGCTATTTCGAGATATTTACAATTAAAATATGAAAATGTCAAAAATGACGCTTTTATTTACAAGTCGTATCGAGAAAGTTTTTGCTGAAATGGAAAGGGCATAAGACGCGATGAATTTGTGACATGGTTTTGGATTTTGGAATTCACGAAATTAGGGATATTTTCAAGGTTTTTGTCAAAATCCCCAAATTTCGACAAATTCAAACAGCTTAAATTGCAAAACTTCTTTGCACGGATGTATCGAGCATAGTCTGCCAAGTATCTAGCAAATAGTTTCAGCGAATATAATTAACGAAATTTAGGATATTATTAAGGATTTTGTTAAAATCCACAAATTTCGGCAATTTCAAACAGCTTAAATTTCAGAATTTCTTTTCACGGATGTGTCAAGCATGGTCTGCCAAGTATTTATCAAGTAGTTTCGGATTTCATAATTAACGAAATTAGGGATATTTTTAAGGTTTTTGTCAGAATTCCCAAATTTCGACATTTTCAAACAGCTTAAATTTCAAATTTTCTTTTCACGGATGTGTCGAGCATAGTCCGCCAAGTGTTTATCAAATAATTTCAGATTTTATAATTAACGAAATTAGGAATATTTTCAGGGTTTTTGTCAAATTCCCAAATTATGACAATTTCAAACAGCTTCAATTTCACAATCTCGTTGCGTTGATGCATTGGGCATAGGCTGCCAAGTATTTAGCCAGTCGTTCTAGATTCTACAATTAACGAATTTTGGGATATTTTCAAGGTTTTTGTCAAAATTCCCAAATTACGACAATTTCAAACAGCTTAAATTTCTCAATGTCTTTGCGTTGATGCATTAGGCATAGTCTGTCAAGTATTTAGCAAATAGTTTCTGATTTTATAATTAACGAAATTTGGGATATTTATACTCCACAAAAAAGTGTGGAGTATATAGCGTTTGTGCGCGAAACGCAGTAATTTCTAACGGATGGTGTTCGCGCGTGAAGCGGCCGATTTGCAAACGGTTTTTTGCGTTGGGTAGGCCTAGTAAGTGGGCAGGGTGGACACCAAACGGGGTCACGCTCCGGGACCCCGTTGGCGGGAAATTCAAAAATTTAAATTTTCAAAGTACTGGAAAATGGGTTGAGCAAGGTAGAACTCGAGAAAGTTGCATATAATGGTATATACTATCTTTTGATATGTTGTAGTACTCGATAGGGCCGAGGGTGCAAAAAAAGAATTGGATCGCTGCGGGACCCATTTTGGCGCCAAATTTGAAAAATTCGCGAATTTTGGCCCCGGGTCGACTTTGACGGGCTGCTGTGCGAGCTAGGTAGCAGCTAGAACGGCGAGACCACTCTTGTTGCTCCTTCCCAGATGTCCTCTATCGAATGAGCCATGAACGGAGAAAATCGGGCGAAACACAAAAAACTTTCTTACACTGCGACTTTTTCGACTCCGGGGTCGAAAATTGCGATTTTCGCATTTCGGCGTCTATAGCGCTCGAATGCGTTGCCGAATCGTTCCAAAAGTGGTTTCAAACGATTCTGCGCTTAAATCTGGCCTAGAAAAGTATTTTCGAAAAATTTGCAGAGCTACAGTATCCCTGCCGCGTCGGTTTGAATTTTGGGCATCGGGTCGACTTTGCCAATATTATTCTCGATTTCGGGGTTTTCGGAGGCCCTGATAACGAATTTGGCATCCGTTCAGTGCATAGATGATGTTTGAACGTACCTACGACGAATTTGTATGCTACCGTACCCCAAGTGCAGAATTTCAGTTCCCGGACTCCACAGGAAACTAGGGGTGTTGTATGTCGAATCTGGAGTATTTTGGGATGTAGATCACGAATTCAGCATTGCTTTTGCGATTGGGGGTGCCAGGAGGCCACAACAGCAGAGGAGTCACCGTGCGTAGGAGTTTAAATTTGTGGAGTATACTGCGTCCCCCGGACGACTTGCCTGGTTTTTGTTAAGATCCTCAAATTTCGACAATTCAAAATATCTTAAATTTCAAAATGTCTTTGCATAGTTGTGTCGGGCATAGTCTGCCAAGTATTTAGCAAAAAAAGTTCTAGATATTATAATTAAAGAATTTAGCTCTATTTTCAAGGTTTTTGTCGGAATTTCTAAATTTCGACAATTTCAAGCAGCTTAAATTTCAACATATCTTTGTGTGGATGCATCGCGCACTGAGCCCAAAAGAATAGGGCGTCGTCCCATTTATACCCTTTTCAATAGGGCGTCGTCCCATTTATACCCTTTTCAATAGGGCGTCGTCTTATTTAGACGCTTTTATTGCACTGTGTGCCTGCGGCGAATCTCTCTGATCCATTTATGGATCAGTTGCCACAATTATAAGCGCAAAGCGTGCCTGCGGCGAATCTTCTGATCCATATGTGGATCAGGTACAACGAACAAATCCAAGACCAATTGGGGCGATACCCCACCAGATTGTCGACTAAATGTCTAGCAGGACTTCACTATCCAGTGCACATTATCGCGCACACGCTCTCAAGTTTACACTGATGCCAACGTGGTGCCACAGTTTTTAGACAAAGCTTGTTATAAGAGACTTGTTTCGCCGCGCCTCAGCGCGGCGAGGTGTATATATACGGATGACAATGTCTGTCTGTGTGTCTGTGTGTCTGTGTGTGTGTCCGTCGCACAAAAGTAAGACATGAGGCATATGTGGTCAAGTAGAGGCGATGTCGCTGAGTACGGATCCGATGTCCGTTTCTGTTGCTAATTTCGCATTTTCGAGATATTCGCAATTAAAATTCGAAAATGTCGAAAATCGACTTTTTTGTCTGATGCGCTAGCCGCGAAATTTCTTCAGAAATGGAAGGAGCATGGACCGCGGATAATTTGTAACACAAAAGAAATTTTTTGAAAATGTGGAATTTGATAGAAATACGCGATTATTTGTCAAAATTTCATAAATTGACTAAAATACAACGTCATTTATTGACGAATGTGAATGCAGAAATGGAAAGGTCGTATGCCAATAAGGATTTGTGACATAGTTTTGCAGTTTTTAAAAATTGCAATTTCGAGATATTTTCAATCAAAATATAGAAATGTCGAAAATCGACTTTTTCACCTGATGATATAGCGGCGAAATTTCTTCAGAAATGGAAAGAGTATAGACTGCGGATAATCTGTAACGCAAGAGAATTTTTTTGCACGTATGGAATTTAATAGAAATACGTGATTATTTTTCAAAATTCCGTAAATCAACAAAATAGAACGTCGTGTTTTGATGAATTTGAACGCAGAAATGGTAAGGCCGTATGCCAATAAGAATTTGTGACACAGTTTTGCAGTTTTAATAAATTCCAATCTCGAGATATTTAGAATTAAAATTTAAAAAAATGTCAGAATCGAGATTTTCGTCTGATGGCCAGAACAGCTGTTTATTGATGAATGTGCACTCGGAAACAGAAATGCGTACGCTGTACACAGGAATTCGCTCGCACCAAACTTTGGCAAGGTTTTTTTGTTGGATGTGACGTTTTCACACAGGTATGAAACATCAGATAAACGGCGTCGTATCATGCCGATAACATATAGCGAACGCGGCGATATCACTGAGCTTCAGATCAGCTGTACAGACAACCGTATCGTGGAGATAGCTGCACTTGGCATTAAGGTACACATTCTCAAGACACTTTCTCCAGATGCGGCTAACGATGTGTACAAAGTTCACTATACTGTTCACCAAAATTTGACAGACACAAAGTATAGGTTGAACTTTTTACACACACAGCTTGTTTCGCCGCCCCCCAGGGCGGCGAGTATATATGTTACCGTGACTACCCGGATCCAGTGAAAACCCGGATATCCGGGTTTTCACTGGTCGACTTAGTGAAAACCCGGATATCCGGGTTTTCACTGACGGGTTAGTGAAAACCCGGATAATGTCAAATTATCCGGGTTTTCACTGAAAGTTTAGTGAAAACCCGGATATGCGAGATTTCGTGGGAGGATCGTGAAAATCATGATAGCTGTGTTTTCACTAATCTTTTCGAAGAAATAGCGTAGAAATCAAGGCTTCTATAGTTTTCAACACTGCTGACGAAACAAGTGCTTTTGAATGGCAAATCACGCTGTTTGTTGCGCGAAACAAGCGTCGTGGAGTGCGAAACGTGCGATCTTATGAAATACCTTGATCTTTGCCGAGCCGCCTCTCTCAAAATGCCAAATGTTTGCGGCCAATTGGCACGTCTGGCTTCAACAGGCGGCTAAGTATACGGAGAATGCGCATCCCGCTTACAGTTTGCACGCGACTGAACGTTGTCGCAAGCGTTAGTCAGCGTTTCATACAATACCACAATGCATTGTTGTATAGTTGTATAGTATGTTATAGTATAGCATACTATACTATACAACAATTCCTTGTTCATTTGTTGTACAATACTATACTATACAACAATTGATGTCTGATTTGGCATACTATAACATACTATACAACAATTCGATCCTATACAACAATGCATTGTTGTGTAAAGTTGCGGCGTTGTATGCAACAAAATGACGCATAGACGGCTTCTTAAACTCAAGTATTGTCACAAATCCTGTGCTTCTGTGGTGTTCTGGTATGATTGTAGGGTAATCTTGCACTGAATTGTACGGCTGTACTTGGTTCTTACGTCTGAATTCTGACGCCCAGGTGACATTATTCGGCCATTTCCAATTTGCCCTACAACAATTCATATTGTTGTACAATACAACAATTGAAATTCCTGAGGCCATACTATACTATATTATACAACAATTCATTTCCGAGGGTTGTACAATACTATACTATACAACAATGCAAAATTCCCGGCCAATACTATACTATACCATACAACAATTAAAATGAAATGTTGTATGAAACGCTGGCGTTAGCACGGAGGGGGGCACAGCCGGCCTAAGCAGGAGGTGAAGTATATGGGGGAGTGTGCACTCCACCCACTGTTTGCACTAAAACTCGGTCGGCGTCGCGCCTGGCGGGTCTCAACTGAGGCTTAGCGCGACCACCAACTTCAGGGCGCGCTCCGCGCGCCCTGAAGTCGGTCACCGGTCGCGTTAAGCCTAAGTTTCGACCCGCCAGACTGCGACGCCAACTGACTCTTGTGGACTGTGGGCGCAGGGCGAGCCTAAGCATAGCCTGGTTTGGAAGGAACCAAACGGCCTACAGGCAATGGAAATGTAGCTCTAGCAGTGTATTGCGCGATTCTGAGCATATCGGAGATTTATCC
This sequence comes from Linhomoeus sp. GSCO2_2, assembly GCA_030248115.1. NCBI lineage: Eukaryota > Metazoa > Nematoda > Chromadorea > Monhysterida > Linhomoeidae > Linhomoeus > Linhomoeus sp. GSCO2_2. The sequence continues at coordinate 12,340 of JASAMZ010001574.1, read as the reverse complement.
GGGTTTTCCCTAACCTATCAGTGAAAACCCGGATATCCGGGTTTTCACTAACTCAACAGTGAATACCCGGATATCCGGGTTTTCACTAACCAACTCAGTGAAAACCCGGATATCCGAGTTTTCACTGAAGACGGGTTCTCCCGGTCACATATATACGGACGCTAATGTCTGTTCGTTTGTGTGTGTGTCTGTGTGTGTGTGTGTGTGTGTGTGTGTGTGTGTGTGTGTGTGTGTGTGTGTGTGTGTGTGTGTGTGTGTGTGTGTGTGTGTGTGTGTGTGTGTGTGTGTGTGTGTGTGTGTGTGTGTGTGTGTGTGTGTGTGTGTGTGTGTGTGTGTGTGTGTGTGTGTGTGTGTGTGTGTGTGTGTGTGTGTGTGTGTGTGTGTGTGTGTGTGTGTGTGTGTGTGTGTGTGTGTGTGTGTGTCAAACAACCAGACATGACGGTTAGTGCCACCCGATGGAGTCGAATGCGCTGAGTGACGTGCCGCTGTCCGTTTCTGTTGCTAATTTCGCTATTTCGAGATATTTACAATTAAAATATGAAAACGTCAAAAATGACACTTTTATTTACAGGTCGTATCGAGAAAGTTTTTGCTGAAATGGAAAGGGCATAAGACGCGATGAATTTGTGACATAGTTTCGGATTTTGGAATTCACGAAATTAGGGATATTTTCAAGGTTTTTGTCAAAATTCCCAAATTTCGCCAAATTCAAACAGCTTAAATTTCAAAACTTCTTTGCACGGATGTATCGAGCATAGTCTGCCAAGTATTTAGCAAATAGTTTCAGCATATATAATTAACGAAATTTAGGATATTTTTGAGAATTTTGTCAAAATCCGCAAATTTCGACCATTTCAAACAGCTTAAATTTCAAAATTTCTTTTCACGGATGTGTCGGCCATAGTCTGCCAAGTATTTACCAAATAGTTTCAGATTTTATAATTAACGAAATTAGGGGTATTTTCAAGGTTTTTGTCAAAATTCCCAAATTTTGACAAATTCAAACAGCTTAAATTTAAAGTTTCTTTGCACGGATGTATCGAGCATAGTCTGCCAACTATTTGGCAAATAGTTTCAGCGAATATAATTAACAAAATTTAGGATATTCATTAGAATTTTGTTAAAATCACAAATTTCGACAGTTTCACACAGCTTAAATTTTAAATTTTCCTTTCACGGATGTGTCGAGCATGGTCTGCCAAGTATTTATCAAATAGTTTCAGATTTTATAATTAACAAAATTAGGGATATTTTCAAGGTTTTTGTCAAAATTATCAAATTATGGCAATTTCAAACAGCTTAGATTTCACAATGTCTTTGCGTTGATGCATTGGGCATAGTCTGTCAAGTATTTAGCAAATAGTTTCTGATTTTATAATTAACGAAATTTAGGATATTTTTTGTTAAAATCCTCAAATTACGGCAATTTCAAATAGCTTAAATTTCAAATTTTCTTTGCACGGTTGTGTCGGGCATAGTCTGCCAAGTATTTAGCAAATAGTTTCTGATTTTATAATTGAAGAATTTAGGTATATCTTTTTTGTCAGAATTCTTAAATTTCGACAATTTCAAGCAGCTTAAATTTTTACATATCTTTGTGTGGATGCATCGAGCACTAAGCCTAAAAGAATAGGGCGTCGTCCCATTTATACCCTTTTCAATAGGGCGTCGTCTCATTTAGACACTTTTATTGCACTGTGTGCCTGCGGCGAATTTCTCTGATCCATTTATGGATCAGTTGCCACAATTATAAGCGCAAAGTGTGCCTGCGGCGAACCTTCTGATCCATATGTGAATCAGGTACCACGAACAAAGACCAAATGCGGCGAAACCCCACCAAATTGTCGACTAAATGTCTAGCGGCACTTCACTATCCAGTGCACATTATCGCGCACACGCTCTCAAGTTTACACTGATGCCAACGTGGTGCCACAGTTTTTAGACAAAGCTTGTTTCGCCCGGCCTCAGCCGGGCGACACCCTAGGAGAGCTCGGCGTGCGTGCGTACGTGCGTCCGTGCGTGCGTCACGCTCTCAGATCTCGACGTTGGAAAGTCGTAGAGCGGAGATCTTGGGCTCTACGGATAGGTCTCGACTCACTGATCATTCCGCTAAGAGGTTTCGAAATTAAAAAGTTTGAATTGCACGCGCTACAGTAACCCGAAAGTCAAAATGTAGAACGGCCCTAGATCGCTCGTGTTACGTCGTAGAGCGGCAATCGACACGTCAGGTGGAAGCTCTCGACGCGTTCTTTCATTCGACATCAAAGTTGTTTCAATTACGCAAACACGCACCGCCGAAAGCGCCATTCTGGATATTTTGACGCTAAAATCGCTCTAACTCGCGCAACTTGAATCGTGGAGAGACGATCTCTAGTTCATTGAATAGCTTTTGACTTACTGATCATTTTGTCTTCGCGTTGGTCGCACCTCGTGATTTTGGCACTAAAATCGTTCTGACTCGCTCACCGTGCGCCATAGAGATGCGATATCAAGGCCGTCGGAGAGGCCTCGACACCCTTATTATTTGTCTTCCCATCGATCAAAACTCAAAATTTAGAATTTCGCGAGCTACAGTAACCCGAATGTCAAAACACGCAAAACGGCTCTAACTCGCCGTAAACGGCTCTAACGTCGTAGAACTACAATCGGCACATCAAATAAAGCCCTCGACGTGCCTTTTCATGCGATAGCAAAATAGTTTATAATTACTAAAACGCGCACCGTGGAAGTCGGTTCGTGGTGACCTGTTTCATTCATTCACTCACTACATTATACGGCTCTGCAAATTTCTGTCACTTTTTAATACGGAGCTTAAAGCGAGTATTTTCTCGCTCAAAAATAATGAATCCCGGGCGAATTCAATATTGCTTCGCAATACACTCTTGCGAAGAGAGAGAGAGCTCGTAAAGCGGAGCACAACGAAGGCGGAGCTCGCGAGGCGGGGCGATAAGAGCGGTAAATCCTCACACTTTCCGCGAAAAGATCAAAACTCAATGCAATGTCAGTCAGAATACAATAGTCGAGTTTTTATAAACGAAGCTTGTTGAGCAACTTCATAATTCTACATAACTCTGAAACCATGCTTGGGCAAGAAGTTTTGCCTGCAACACAAAGTTTGGCACACTTTGTTTGGTGGCGCTTTCGCAACCCCTGGAGCCTCAATACAATCCTGGAACTGCAGAGTGTTGCAGAGGGCTTCAGAACATTTGAAACTTCCCCAGTTTTTTCGCCGCGCCTCAGCGCGGCGAGGTGTATATATACGGATGACAATGTCTGTCTGTGTGTCCGTGTGTCTGTGTGTCTGTGTGTCCGTGGCACCGAAGTAAAATATGTGACATGTGTGGTCAAGTAGAGTCAAGGTCGCTGAGTACGGATCCAATGTCCGTTTGTGTTGCTAATTTCGCATTTTCGAGATATTCATAATTAAAATTCAAAAATGTCGAAAATCGACTTTTTCACCTGATGAGCTAGCCGCGAAATTTCTTCAGAGATGGAAAGAGCACGGACCGCTAATAATTTGTAACACGAAAGAAATTTTTTGTCGATGTGAAATTTGATAGAAATACGAAATTATTTGTTAAAATTTCATAAATTGAAAAAATAGAACGTAATTTATTGACAAATGTGAACGCCGAAATTGAAAGGTCGCAAACCAGTAAGAATTTGTGACATAGTTTTTCAGTTTTGAAAAATTGCAATTTGGAGAGATTTACAATTAAAATATTAAAATATCAAAAATCGACTTTTTCACCTGATGAGCTAGCGGCGAAATTTCTTCAGAAATGGAAAGAACATAGGCCGTGAACAATTTGTAGCACAAAAGAATTTTTTTGCATATGCGGAATTTCATAGAAATACGCAATTATTTGTCAAAATTTCATAAACTGACAAAAATAGAACGTCATTTATTGACGAATGTAAATGCAGAAACTGAAAGGTCGTAAGCCAATAAGAATTTGTGACATGGTTCTACAGCTTTAAAATACTGCAATTTAGAGAAATTTACAATTAAAATATAAAAAAGTCGAAAATCGATTTTGACGCCTGATGGACTAGCGGTGAAATTTCTTTAGAAATCGAAAGAGCATAGAACGCGGATAATTTGTAACCCACAAAAGAAATTGTTTGCAATTGTGAAATTTTATAGAAATACGCCACAATTTGCCAAAATTCTACAAATTGTCAAAAGCGTCATAACGCAGAAATGCGTACACCAAACGAAATTCCTAGTAGAGAACGACTGCACCAAACAGTTGGCAAGTTTTTTGTTCGATGTGGCGTATTCCCACAGGTATAAAACTTCAGATGAACGGCGTCGTATCATGCCGATACCATATAGCGAGCGCGGCGATATCACTGAGCTTTAGATCAGTTGTACAGACAATCGTATCGTGGTAATAGCTGCATTTGAATTGTGGTACACGTTTTCAAGATACCTTCGCTAGATGCGGCTAATTATGCGAATGAAATTCACTCGCCGTATATCCTCTTGATATTCCTGGTTGTGATGGTCCCCAGCTTGAAGAAGGCTCGTCGTTTATTGTGCATTTTGAGTTGGAAATGCACAAACTTGCAGCATCCTTTTACTGTTTCAGTCTTTGGTCACCGCTGGAGCCTCGGATCTCAGCCTGCGATTGTCCCTCGTCTGCTTTGTCAACGTGGCCATCTACTGCATTTGCCTGGCTTACGGTTCGTTGAGTTTAGTTATTAGAAGAATGAAACGGTTTAAATTATTAATACAATGAACGCTTGTCATGTCTGGGCCAAAGCTTCGCTTGCAACCCTCCTTACTTAATTTGAAGGCTGTTAAGTGACTCTCCAACATACCCCACTCGGCAAGTAGGATCTTCTCATCCCATCCATTTCATCTATTCACGACAATTGCAACTGCCTACAACAATTTCATTTAACGAATAGCAATTTTTTGTTTGAAACTGGGAATGTTTCTCATTTAGCTAACTTATTTACGTTTCTTCATTTGCTTTGTCCTAGTTTTTAATTAATGAATGTGTTTATTTTATTATACTCCACAAACAAGCTCCGGTATTAAAAAGTTGAGTTTGTATTCTGACTGACATTGCATAGAGTTGCGTTCTTTCTGCAGAGAGTGCGAGAGTTCATCGCCCGTATTGCTGCGCTTCAAGAGCTCCCCCTTCGCAAGAGGGTATTGCTTAGCAATATTGATATCGCCTGGGATTTGGTTTTTAGAGCAAGAAAATCCCTCTTTTGAGCAACGCTTTAAAAAAAGTGACAAAAACTTGTCAAAGTTTTGACAAACATATGACAGAGCAAGTTTTGCAAATAATCCGTGAGTCGTGAGCTATCCACTGATCTCGAGATCGTCTCTCTACGGCGCATATCAAGCGAGTTAGAGCGATTATAGTGTTCGAATCTCGAGAATGGCGTTTCCCGTGGTGCGTGTTTGCGTAATGTTAAAAATTGTTGCTGCCGCATGAAAGAACACGTCGAGAGCTTTCACCTGACGTGTCGATCGCCGCTCTACGACGAAAGACGAGCGAGTTAGAGCCGTTTTGCGTTTAAAACCTTCGGGTTACTGTAACTCGCGAAATTCAAATTTTTGAGTTTCGACCAATGGGAGAACAAATGATCAGCGAGTCGAGAGCTATCCACTGACCTTGAGATTGTCTCTCTACGACGCAAGTTGAGCAAGTTAGAACGATTTTAGCGTCAAAATGTCGAGAATGGCGTTTTCGGCGGTGCGTGTTTGCGTAATTAAAAGAACTTTTGCAGTCACATGAAAGAACGCGTCGAGAGCTTTCACCTGACGTGTCGATTGCCCCTCTACGACGTGACACGAGCGAGCTAGAGCCGTTTTGCGTTTTGACCTTCGGGGTACTGTAGCGCGCGCAATTCAAACTTTTGAATCTCGACTTCTCTTAGCGGAATGATCACTGAGTCGAGACCTATTCGTAGAGCCCAAGATCGTTTCTCTACGTCTTTCCAACGCCGAGATCCAAGAGCGTTACGCACGTACGTACGTACAATGTACGTACGTACGCACGTACGTACGCACGCACGCACGCCGAGCTCTCCTAGGGTGTCGCCCGGCTGAGGCCGGGCGAAAAAAGTGTGGAGCATATAGCGTTTGTGCGCGAAACACAGAAAAGTTGCCCGTCTGGCGTTCGCGCGTGAAGCGGCCAATTTGCAAACGGTCTTTTGCGTTGGGTAGGCCTAGTGAGTGGGCAGGGTGGACACCAAACTGGGTCACGCTCCGGGACCCCGTTGGTGGGAAATTCAAAAATTTATATTTTCAAAGTACTGAAAAATGGGTTACACAGGGTAGACTCGAAAAAGTTGCATATAATGGTATACACTATGTTTTGATATGTTGTAGCCCTCGATAGTGCTGAACACAAAAAAAATGAATTGGACCGCTGCGGGACCCATTTTGGCGCCAAATTTGAAAAATTCGCGAATTTCACTATTTTCCGACTTTGACGGTTTGCTATGCGCGATAGGTAGCAGCTAGAGCCGCGAGACCACATTTGGTGCTCCTTCCCAGATGTCCTCTATCGAATGAGCCATGAACGGAGAAAATCGGTTGAGACACAAAAAAGTTATCTTGGTGGAACTTTTTTGACTCCGGGGTGAAAAAATTGCGCTTTTCGCGTTTCAGCGTCTGTAGCGCTCGAATGCGTTGCCGAATCGGTTCAAATGTGGTTTCAAACGATTCTACGTTGAAATCTGGTCCAGAAAAGTGTTTTTGGCAAATTTGCAGAGCTACAGTAACCCTGCCGCGTCCATTTGAATATTGGGTGTCGGGTCGACTTCTCAAGTTCAAGTTCTGCGACATTATACTCGCTTTCGGGGTTTTCGGGGGCGCTGATTACGAATTTGGCATTCGTTTAGCGTTTAGATGAAGTTTAACCATACCTATGACGAATTCGCATGCTACCGTACCACAAGTGCAGAATTTTGGTTCTGCGAGTCCATAGGAAGTTAGGGGTGTTGTATGTCGATTCTGGGGTATTCTGGGATGTAGATCACGAATTCGGCATTATGTAGTTTTGCGATTGGGAGTGTCAGGAGGCCACAACAGGAGAGGATTCACCGTGCGTAGGAGTTCAAATTTGTGGAGTATACTGCGTCCCCCGGACGACTTGCCTGGTTTACCCATCTTAAGTTATTTTGTTTAAAACTTTGACTTCGGCTTCCACTTTGATTCAGCGTCTTCTTGTCTCGTTACTACAAAAGTCACTCTATAATATGAAAACTCTCTTTTCCCATTTTCTAAATTTGCACCAAACACCTACAGAGTCTATTGCATGTTCTTCCATAGATTCTCACTTTCATCACAGGCTTCTATGGCTCTTTCGCCTCCAAGTGGCACATTCTGACGTGGAACCTGGGCCTTCTCCACATGAGCTCCAGCAACGGCCAACTTCTGCTGGTCTTCAGCAAGCTGGTCAGAAAGGAGGTGCTTCGGAGCATTGGCACCCTGCTGCGCTGTGAAGACGCCAAGTGCGCTGGAAGCGAGGTGGGGGAAAGCGTTCGATTTTCTTGTTTCCCCCTGCCTCAGCCGGGCGACGCCCTTAGAGTGTCTTCACACTAGGGTAGCGGTGCATCTGTGCAAACAGTCAACAACTCTTTGCAAAGAACGCAACGACTCAACCTTGTAAAACTGAAGCTTGGCCTTTGCAGGGCCCCCCACCCAGCAAGCCGTTGGGAGGGGTCCAGAAGGCCCCCGCTGCGGTGCACCCGAACCCTCGCCCAGTGCAACGTCAGCAGCAACGTCCCGGCTAATTAGCTCCGCGACTTCTACTTACCAATCCTCGCGCTACTTATTTTTTTGGTGGCAATACTGTCATTTAGGGGTATTTCAAGGTTTGAATTAATGTTTCTGTATGGATGAAGCTGGGATAGTACGCGAATATATTCAACAAACTGTTGCGGATTATAGGCAGTTAACGCAATTGGGACTATTTCAACGGTCTTTTTTCGCCGCGCCTCAGCGCGGCGAGGTGTATATATACGGATGACAATGTGTGTGTGTGTGTCTGTGTGTGTTTCCGTCGCACCGAAGTAAAGTCAGTGGCATATGCGGTCAAGTAGAGTCGATGTCGCTGAGTACGGATCCGATGTCCGTTTCTGTTGCTAATTTCGCATTTTCGAGATATTCGCAATTAAAATTCGAAAATGTCGAAAATCGACTTTTTCGTCTGATGCGCTAGCCGCGAAATTTCTTCAGAAATGGAAGGAGCATGGACCGCGGATAATTTGTAACACAAAAAAAATTTTTTGCAAATGTGGAATTTAATAGAAATACGCGATTATTTGTCAAAATTGCATAAATTGACTAAAATACAACGTCATTTATTGTCGAATGTGAATGCAGAAATGGAAAGGCCGTATGCCAATAAGGATTTGTGACATAGTTTTGCAGTTTTTAAAAATTACAATTTCGAGATATTTACAATCAAAATACGGAAATGTCGAAAATCGACTTTTTCACCTGATGATATAACGGCAAAATTTCTTCAGAAATGGAAAGAGTATAGACTGCGGATAATTTGTAATGCAAGAGAATTTTTTTGCAAATATGGAATTTAATAGAAATGCGTGATTATTTTTTAAAGTTCCATGAGTCAACAAAATAGAACATCGTTTTTTGACGAATTTGAACGCGGAAATGGTAAGGCCGTATGCCAATAAGAATTTGTGACATAGTTTTGCAGTTTTAATAAATTTCAATTTCGAGATATTTAGAATTAAAATTTAAAAAAATGTCAAAATTGAGATTTTCGTCTGATGGCCAGAACATCTGTTTATTGATGAATGTGCACTCGAAAATAGAAATGCGTACGCTGAACACGGGAATTCGCTCGCACCAAACTTTTGGCAAGTTTTTTTGTTGGATGTGACGTTTTCACACAGGTAGGAAACATCAGATAAACGGCGTCGTATCATGCCGATAACGTATAGCAAACGCGGCGATATCACTGAGCTTCAGATCAGCTGTACAGACAACCGTATCGTGGGGATAGCTGCACTTGGCATTAGGGTACACATTCTCAAGACACTTTCTCCAGATGCGGCTAACGATGTGTACAAAGTTCACTATACTGTTCACCAACATTTGACAGACACAAAGTATAGGTTGAACTTTTTACACACACAGCTTGTTACTGCGAAAGAATACAGTTCGACCAAGTGACGTGATTATATCACATTGCCTCAAAATTTGTCTACTCATTCACTGGTGTGGTGAGTCAGTTGTGTGGTACCTACTACCTAGTGATGGCATGCGACCGCTAAGATTTGGGATTTTGAATTTGCACGCACTCAGTTTCGCGTTGTGATACGAATGCCACAATTGGCAAGCCGATGTTCTAGCGATAGAACATTCTATAAGTACTTAAAGTGACGTGAGGTATGTACGCTTGACTAAGACTTTCTCTGCTTTCACATACTGTATGTCTGTCGTCGTCGTCGGAGCCGTTTCCTTAGTTGCAAGATGGCCGTCGCTGTTACTGTTTCCCTTCATGTACGCCGTGGCAAGTCGTGCGTGAAGAGTCTCATTCACTGTCCGCTGTTCCATTCAAAGCGCCCCTCCTACCATTTCGCTTTCTCTGTCGCGCGTCGCGTTGTTTTGTTCTTGTTGCGTTGCGTCGTCGCGTTGTGTTTCTCGTGTCGAATGGAGTCAAGTTGGGAAATCGGAGTTTCACAATTCACTCACTGATTACGAGTCGCGTCGCGGGCGCTCGTAATCCACAAGGCTCTCTCTCAGTCGTAACCGTATCCGCTTGCGCTGGCCTGTGCACCACACACGCCTGCTGAACTGTGTACAGTCAAAGGACAAGCGACTAGACCCGTCGCCGACACGGCACAAACTACTAGAATGGGTGCAGAAATCAAAAGTGAGCCTGTCACTCTTCTTCGTCTGTCGCTCCTTTGAACCCCCTACTTTCCCTTGCCATCATCATCAGCGCTGGCAGCCAGGTGTTCGTCCAGTTTGGCCTCCGTCCCCTGGATGTTCATCTCTGTGTCTTCCACCCTCAACTCCAGCCCTTCAAGGTTGTCTTGGGTCTGTTTGATGTCGCCCTCCAGTGAGCTCAAGCTGAAACGGTGGCACTGCCAATTGCCACTGAAGTTTGCTCACTGTGCATCGAGGCCAAAGGCACAAGTGGTGAGGCGTCGCTGATGAGTTGAGCAGCTCTGACGTCATCATTAGCAATTGAGAAACTTACAGTAGTCTAGATACTGTATTGTACCAGTACACTACTTGCCAACTTGCCACATTCATGCAGTGGCACAAAGCAAACAACCTCCTGCCCTCCAGAATGTCCACAATCTTTTGCGCCCCCTGCGAATTGCCATCTCTCTTCTTCGCCATCTGCTTGAAGAAGCTAACTCGGTTTCGAAGCGATCGAGGGTTGCTCTCGGCAATACTGGATAGGTTGTGCAGCAGACTGGCGGTCGCAGTCTGGTCTGACCTTTGGCTATTCAGCTCTCGCAGCAGAATCTGGGCTGCGCGATCGGCCTCAGCCTAATTGATCGATACCTTGGTATATTTCACTATGAAAACAAATTTTCTCAATCCTCACGTCCGAAACAGTAGCCAGAGCTGGGAACAATGGGTAGACCGCCAGCGCGACCGTGGGAGCTACGCTCTTTCTCGCTTTCAGAAGGTACTTGTTCCCTTTCCCCGCGAATAAGGAAGGCTTCTTCTTTCCAACCTCCACTAGAGTCATGAGTTCCGGGCCCGTAGACATGTTGTCGTCCAGAAGGGTCTCCAGGAAGTCAATGTGGTGCTCGAGAACCTGTAACATGTGACTGGACCAGTTTGGAATTTGGATACCTACATACCGTAAAACCTCCAATAAGCGCCCTGGGCGCTTATTTTTTTCGCTCGGCCTCAGCCGAGCGAACCCTATCAAGAGCTCTGCGTGCGTACGTACGTACGTACGTACGTACGTACGTACGTACGTACGTACGTACGTGCGTCACGCTAGCTTCGGGCTTAATAACTCGCTCGTCCGACGTCGTAGGATGGAGTTTGAGACATCGTCGGGTAGCCTGCGGACTCCTCTCGCCATCTGAGTGTTCAAAACTGAAATAAGTTTTCAAACTCGCGCGCTACAGTATCCAAAAGTGGGGTCCATTTTAAGACAAAAGTTGACCGAAGCTAGTCAAATCGCATATCAAAGTGAAGCGCTCGAGCTCGTGAGCACGAATCCGACAACAAAAAGTTTCAAAAGTTTAAACAGAGAGCTACAGTAACCAAAACGCGTCGAAAACTGGAAACGACACGCTTGCTTCGGGCTTAATAACTCGCTTGTCTGACGTCGCTGGGTTGAGTTCGACACATCGACGGGTAGCCCTCGGACTCCTCTCGCGAACTGTGACGTCGAAGTAATAACAAGTTTTGAAAATTGCGCGCTACAGTATCCCGAAGTAATGTCCGCGAAAAGTCAAAGCTTCATCGAACCTAGTCGAATCGCATATCAAAATGAAGCGCTCGACCTCCTGAGCAAGAATCCGACAACAAAAAGTTTCAAAAGGTCAATGAGAGGGCTACAGTAACCAAAACGCGATGAAAACTGCAGATTTTGGTTTGTTATATCTTGGCACTCGTGCGTTGCAGAGCGGCGGCCTTGACATCGCTGAAGAGCTCACTGCAAGCCAACATCAAATCATGCTCACAATTAACCTGTAGTTTTGCGCTAGATTCCAGTGTCTTTTTTTTAATTTAGTCTGAAAAGATGATTTTCTTGGTGTAAAGAATTAAACCCGAGCGATACCAATGTTGCGTAGCAAGGCCACTCCAAAAAGTGTAGTCGCGAGGAGAGTCCAAGACGCTGCACGAAACCGGAAAGGGCCTTGCTACAATCTCAGTAAAAATTCAAAGCTCAAAACCACTCCGCTTTTTAAAAGAGACTTGTTCGCCGCCCACCCCCCCCCCCCCCCCCAGGGCGGCGAGTATATATACGGACGCTATTGTCCGTTTGTGTGTCTGTCTGTCTGTCTGTCTGTGGGTCCGGAACAACTAGACATGACGGTTAGTGCCACCCAATGGAGTCGAATGCGCTGAGTAACGTGCCGTTGTCCGTTTCTGTTGCTAATTTCCCTATTTCGAGATATTTACAATTAAAATACAAAAATGTCAAAAATGACACTTTTGTTTACAAGTCGTATCGGCAAAGTTTTTGCTGAAATGGAAAGGGCATAAGACGCGATGAATTTGTGACACAGTTTCGGATTTTGGAATTCACGAAATTAGGGATATTTTCAAGGTTTTTGTCAAAATTCCCAAATTTCGACAAATTCAAACAGCTTAAATTTTAAAACTTCTTTGCACCGATGTATCGAGCATAGCTCA
>JASAMZ010001573.1:0-15572 GCA_030248115.1 Linhomoeus sp. GSCO2_2 | reverse complement strand
CCAATAGTACCCAACCATAGTCACTCTGTAGGTATTTGTACTATAAGTATGCTGTATGCAAGTACTGTACCTACTGCGGTACTACTACAATTTCACTAGATGCAGTGAATATGTCTTCAGTACACTGTATACGACGTTAAACATATTTAGCAACCGGAAGAGCTATTTAGTGTGGTGCCCCCTCCTAAAATGACGTTGAATAATTATGCCCCAAGGTAGGGAAGGTGGGGTGGGGGAGTGAGGGAGGTGTTAGTTGACTATTTGCGGTCTGTCGTCCCTTCAGTCTGCGCGACGTGGCGCCGGTGGGCGAGGACCGCTTCTACGCCACCAGTCAGTACTATTTTCGGGACCCGAGACTGATCAACCTGGAAGACTACATGGCCCTGCGTCTGGGCAGCGTCCTCTTCTTCGACGGCGCCAACGCCTCACACGCCTACCGGTGGATAGCCTCCCCCGCTGGGCTCGCCCTGGACAAGTCCAAGAAGTGAGTTGGCTTGTTTGTTTTCCGTAACTCATTGAATTGGTGCCCCTTACAACTCCGTGAGGTTGGAAGTAGGAGTGGGGAGGGGGGGGGGGGGGGAGGTTTGGCACTCATTGCAGGGATTCAGAGCTTTAGGGTAGCGAAATTTCGATGTACTAGGTGGGGGGGGGTGGGGGGGAGGGGGGGGGGTGTTGATACGGTCTCTCGCTCCATATGCTGTGGGTTGGAGAGAGATGGGAGTGGTCTGTCTGGTCTGTTTATCAAGGACGTCGCTTCTCACATTTGCAGGTACCTCTACGTGGCTTCGAGCGCTGGTGAGACCATCCACGTCCTTTCCATCGGCAAAGACGCCTCGTTGACCTACTCTTCTGTGATAATACTACACAACCCCCCCCCCCCCCTTTCTCTTCTTTGGATATCAGAATAGTATTGTGTATTCAGGAGATCGCCCTGTCGACGAGTCCCTACAACATCTTCGTGGACCCCTACACGGCCGACCTCTTTGTCGCTTGCCAACCCATTCGCATGCGCTTCTTCCGACATCAGGTCACGCCCAAGGACGTCTACAGCCCCACACAGGTTGGTGCACAGTGCTCCATCCAGATTAATTGAACCATGCGTGTGAGCGCCAACAGGCTGGGGAGGGGGGGGGTGGGGGGGGGGGGGTGCGGGGGGGGGGGGGGTTAGATTAAACACATGTGAAGGTGTACCAAAAGTGCCGAAACTCGCTCAATATATATGCGTGCATCCATACCTGTAACGCTGGGGGGGGGGGGGGGGGGGGAGCCCCCCCTGGCCGGCAGGATCTCCCACCCCCCCCCCCCCCCCCCCCTACCCAGCCTGAAAGACCCCCCTCCCAAAAATTGCGAAAATTTTCGCCTGCGGCGCTTAAATATGCCCAAATTTTCGCCCGCGGCGCTATATTTAGGCTGTTTTCCATCAAAATTAAGCGATTTTTGGCACTTTTTACCCTATTTTTGCAAAATTTCCTTACTTTTTTGCCAAATTTTAGGTCATTTTGACCCCCCCCCCCCCCTCCTCGGTTTTGGAAACCCCCCACCCCCACCCCCCCCCCCCTAAAATCCGGATTATCCCCCCCCCCCCCCTCCCCGAGGGGGCGCGTTACAGGGATGCGTGCATCACTTAGAACATAGCACTTTTGGAATACATAGGCAGGCACTCAGAGGTCAGCAGATCCCCCATTGAGCAACCATGAACCCGAATTTCCATGTGTCTGTATGTATGCTGTGTTTGTCAATGAGTGTGTCGTGTGTGCTATGCTTAGGTGCTGAAGATCAAGGGACGGCCATCGAAGGCGAAGTGGAAGGTGACGGAGCCCTACGCCAACGACGGGGCCACCATCTCGGGAGGCACATCGGCCGTCCTTTACAAAGGCAGTCTGCTCATTGGCAGCCTTCACGACAAGATGCTCGCCTGCGAACTCGAAGCACAGTCACTGCTATGAGACTTGCTTATAGTAGTAGGTTGTGTTGACTGTCAACTAGTCGTCGCTGATTGGCCATTCCACAACGTAGGGGTACGGTACTCGCTACTTAGGAATGCAAGTTGGCGTGCCAGTAGTACACGCCATGTGGTTCTGCCTTCTGATGGCTTATGTTCGGAAACGTCTAGAGTGCGTTGAACTCGCTCGGCAAGGAGTGACGACTGCTTGTAGGTTCTACCTAATCGTGCGACTTCCTTCTCTCTGATAACGCGGCCAAGTCAGCTAGGTATGCATAATCATAATCACCGTTGTCGTGATATTATTTTGACTCTCTTGTGGTCTCAACTGGCACTTTCGCTTCTGGCTGTTTCCCGTTGACCCCGTGGCTGAACGATTGCTGAAGTGGCACCTTGGCAGTTCGATGCTTGTCACTGCACCGTAAGAACAAACAAGCACCTATTGGCAACAGGGTGTAGCTGTGAAAGTAGTGTTCTAAGTCGTCAAATCTTCGACCATTCAACGCTGTAGACCAGTTAGCAAGGGGCCAATCCAACTTTCAATTCCTAGCTGTTACGCAGTCGATTGCTTCCTCTCCTTCTTGTAGGTGTTTCCAGGGTGGGCGGGTTGGCCACAGATAAATCGGTATTGCCACCGATGCAAAGCGCGCAGGTCACAGATGGACGTGCATTTTCGCAGATAAATATGTAACATCACAGATAAATGTGTATCGTCACAGATAAATGTGTAACATCACAGATAAGTGTGTAAGTAGCGAGGCATTGGCCATCCTACAAGTTTGGCATGTAGAAAATGCAGGGAAGGTGCACAGCCGGCCTGAGCAGGCGGTGAAGTAGATGGAGGAGTGTTTATTCCACCCACTGTTTGCACTAAAACTCGGCCGGCGTCGCGCCTGACGGGTCGATAACTGAGGCTTAGCGCGACCTCCAACTTCAGGGCGCGCTCCGCGCGCCCCGAAGTCGGTCACCGGTCGCGTTAAGCCTAAGCTTCGACCCGCCAGACTGCGACGCCGACTGACTCTTGTGCACTGTGGGCGCAGGGCGAGCCTAATAGCCTGGACCGGAAGGAATATTCTGCTTTTGACTATTTGAAGAAACTGTCAACATTATTCACCCAATAAATGTGATGTGGCACATTTATCTGTGATGTTACACATTCATCCGTGATGTTACAGATTCATCTGTGAAGTTACACATTCGTCTGTGAAGATACACATTCATCTGTGATGTTACACATTTATCTGTGCAAAACACCCACATCCTCGGCCGTGAAAAGTCATCTGTGAAGATACCCATTCATCTGTGGGCATACCGCTTTATCTGTGCCCAATCATTTTCCCCGTGTTTTTCCATTTCCGAAGAGCAGCTGTCGGGCGTCGGCCAGGTCGTGTTCGATGGAGGAGCCGTTGCCTCCCTTCTCCGAGAGGTCGAGCAGCCAGTCGAAGAAGTCTTCGAACTCGGTCTCCTCGAAGTCCTCGGGATGCTGTCGGCGGAAGTTGCTCAGGCCGAACTGCTCCTCCCAGTAGCTGTCGTCGTCCGCCCTGGGATGGAGCTTCTCCAGACGGCGGACGGTTTCGGAGCGCCGACCCCGACGCCTCAGCAGCTGCTGAGGCTCGTCTTTCTTGCCTGGGCACGGGGAAGGAACTTGTCGATTTTGGCGCCGAGTCTCAGGTGATTCGTATGTATGTAGCTACATTACCCGGTGACCGGAAACTCAATTTCACAACAATAGAGAAGCGGACATTCTGTCCAACGCTCTGCCGCACACCTTCGACTTCATCGGCCAGAGACTTGACTTTGTAGTAGGCAGGGTGGAATTTGTAGGCGCTCTTGCCTCTGCCGCCACTGCCTCTCTTCTCTTTGGCCGATCCAAGAACCGATTTCGCTCGCGACGGCTTCGACAAGGCCGAGCCACTGGTGATAGAACCTTCGCTCTCTGTGGAAGCAGGCAGACGTCTAGCGGACGCTCGAGACCTCGCAGACATATGTACTTGCCTACTTCTGGTTCTGTTCAGATCACCAGCGCTTGCGGGAGGGGGATGGACAACTCTGCCGAACTCAAAATAGGTTTGCAGTCTTTCAAAGCAATGGCAAGGCCAGAAGCGTTCGACGTTTTGTCTTCTGCCGCCAATATGGTCGTTAGGAGGCAGTCGTCAAATTGGATCATTGCGTCCGTCCATGAAATGATTGCCTTAGCTGGCTGCTGCGCCTTTGTCACTGTCAGTGCCTTACTGTTTACGTTCTGTGGACGTTCGGAGTGAAATGCCTAGTTGTCCGAGTTTTACAAGCGGCTACAAATTGTCTACATGTGTTATGTACCCTTAAAGGTCTTCGCCGGCCTCTATTCACCAGGTGTGGTACTTATGTGCCAAATATTCACCAAATGCATATTTTTATTATTATTATTATTATTATTATTATTATTATTATTATTATTATTATTATTATTATTATTATTATTATTATTATTATTATTATTATTATTATTATTATTATTATTATTATTATTATTATTATTATTATTATCTATTATTAATTATTATATATTCGATGATCACGCTTACGGTAAATTATTATTATTATTATTATTATTATTATTATTATTATTATTATTATTATTATTATTATTATTATTATTATTATTATTATTATTATTATTATTATTATTATTATTATTATTATTATTATTATTATTATTATTATTATTATTATTATTATTATTATTATTATTATTATTATTATTATTATTATTATTAGTATTATTATTAGTATTATTATTATCATCATCATCATTATTATTGTTGTTATTATTATTATTATTATTATTATTATTATTATTATTATTATTATTATTATTATTATTATTATTATTATTATTATTATTATTATTAATATTATTATTATTATTATTATTATTATTATTATTATTATTATTATTATTATTATTATTGTTGTTGTTGTTGTTGTTGCTATCGTTATTATTATTATTATTATTATTGTTATCATTATTGTTGTTGTTGTTGTTGTTGCTATCGTTATTATTATTATTATTATTATTAGGTATTATTATTATTATTATTATTATTATTAGGTATTATTATTATTATTATTATTATTATTATTATTATTATTATTATTATTATTATTATTATTATTATTATTATTATTATTATTATTATTATTATTATTATTATTACCTATTATTATCATTATTATTATATCCCCTACTCCAAATGTTCAGATGATCTACGCTAACGGTAGTTTCAAGTGTGTCGCTACCGACAACTTGTGAACAGTCATTCGGCTTGCGTTACTAGTCGCGCATTGGTCCCATAATGGCATCTCGGTTTCCGAATGGTGACTAACTCGGCGATCCCTCGAGTATCTCGTGTACCGTAGTTCGAAAAACCTGGGAGCGAACTTTTTGGCGGGAGGAGGGAGTGGGCGATTCATCCACCGAGTTGTCACAAATCAGCCGTTGCACTCCATCGGCGCTTCTTTGGTCTGGGGAGAGAGAGAGGTTAGCTTGGCTTTGGCCAACTGACCCCATCGGTCAGACGAAGGCACGGGCAGCGCTACCCTCTGTCGTCTTACTGTAGGCGGCTCTGGGCATTGCGCAGACGGCTACAGCCACACATAGAGAGGCGCACACGTACATAGCTGGCCCAATATGTCAGAGGGGCCGTTAACGGCGCCTGTCGTAAGTTTTGTTTCTACAATAGCCCTGCTCCGCAACGTGGGAACGCGATGACAGGAAGTGGAGGGATACTTTGCCTGGGCTAGTCTCCCTAGCTGCCCGATCGTGAAGATGCTGGACAGCCGCCTTTGGCTGCCGCCGCCTCCCTTTGTCGTCTCCTGTACGTCTCCCAGCCTCAACACAGCTACTGCTTTCGAATCGCTGTAAAATTGACATTGAAACGATTGCACTCTGAAGCCTTCTTTCTTTGAGACAACGCCGATCATTGATTACCGCCACTGTTCTTTCCCCGTGCGTGTCACGCGCTTACCAAACGGGTTCGACAGACCATTTGCTGACAGACAGACAAACTGTGTACATACATACATCGCGTCAACGCAAACAGGCCAGTGAGCTTCTCAAGGTCGTCGTCGTCCTCGCCGTGTCGAGTCGACGACGGTGGAATGCGAGTCTTCGCGTTGGCAATTGGCGGCAGTGTTTTGTTGGCTTCCTCGTCTCTGTAACTATCCGTTTACTATCCGGATGAGTTCATTCATCCCACGGCCGCTCATTCATCCATCCCCTCCCTCTCCCCTCCTCTGTGTGTGTGAATGTATCGTAGGGGCAGAGGGAAGGGCCGCAACCTTCTCACGACGTTTTTTGACCAATCGACCAGCCGAAGCACATGTGTGGCGCCGAGAGACAAGCCGTGCACCTCCCTGCTTTCCGTTGTATCTTTGAGGGTGAGGGAGGGAGAGAGGAGAGGGGAGAAGAAGAAGGAGGTTATGACTTCGATATCGTGTCTCGGTGCCAGTTAGGGGCGCCTAATGCGCCATGAGGTCGGCCTCAGGTTTGAAGGGTGAGTTTCGGCGCGTCGAGCGCGAGCAATCTTCCGTCGTCGAGTGTCGCCGTCGTCGTCTGAGTGGCGACGACGACTGAGGAATGCGGCCGTTTTTTACGACCCGGTTTTGTCGCGCCGCGAACGGTGGTGCATCCCCTCTCTCCTACCTCCCGCTGACAACAGACGAAAGAAGGCGACAAAAGAAATACCAGCGTGCGCGATTGTCCCTCTTCAAGAGTTCTGCACCACTCATACTCCTGGGCCCCCGCAGCTTCCAGGGCTACAGTAACCCCCACCCCCAACCACACCACAATGTGACTCCATGTGCGAAGAGTAGGCTACCCATATGTCCTTATCACGCCCCCCCCCCATCCCTACACCACCCCCCCCCCCCCCCCCTTTCCTTCCACTCCAAGAACAACTTCGCTGGAGGCGCCGAAGCAATTGCCCGCTGTCGTCGTCTCTTTGATCGTCGCTGTCATCATCGTGCGCCCATCAATCCGGTCGACGAGGAGACGAGACGGAGGGTCGTCCACCTTTTATGGCGACAAATGGGCCGGCCGCAATGCAACTCGACGGAGAGTAGGAAAGAAAGAGCGATCGCTCTCTTCCTGCCGCCGTTCGTGAGAAGGAGCCGATCGCGCGGAAATTGTGGAAGTAGAGAGAGAGTGCGATGAGAGAGTGTTTTCTCTTCCTCTCTCTTTTGTCGAGTTGATTCAGACGGGCTGTTAGGCAAATTTGCAAGCAGATGTTGTTGCCGCCCCTCATCAGGGCCCAGAAGGCGAATAACTGTCGAGCAGTCGACAGCCAATCAACTGCCAAATGAAGGACACTCCTCTGCAGCAGTAACACTCCGTCGAACGGCTCTTCTACGATGCCCCTTTTCCCGCCATAAGATAGTGCGAAGTGAACTGCATCGCGCACAATAGGTAGTAGGTCGCCGGTTGGCCGGTTGCAAAACTTCGCCGCGGCAATTGCTGGTGCGCGCGAGAAGCGATTGCGTCGGAATGCGGCGCGAGCCGTCGTCGTCGTCGACTCGTTGTCGGCGCCAGTCGGCGAGGAAGTCTCTCTCTCTTTCTGACTACCACACCCGCCCCAGACGTCTGCGGATACAGTCGATGGATGATGATAACTTCTCCTCAAAGAAAGAAAGGTGCCAGCAAAGTGCGGGTATGAATTCTCTCGCGCCTCCGGAATGTCTCCCGACGTGGCAGCGCCGGTAGCGGCGCAGCGGCTACTACAAAGGACTCGGGAGCTGCTAGTCCTGTTGTGATTCAGTAAGCGGGCGGCTGCTGCTTGAGATGGATGTTCATGCGTGCCGTCGGCCGGACAGCCAAAGTTGTTCCCAAAAGAAGGAAAAACGCCCGTCCATGTCTGATCCCCGACACCGGGAAAGAGAGAGAGAAAGATAGTAGTAGTCCCGGCGCGGCGCTGCCATTCACGAGAACGCCTCTCTCCATCCACCTACCCTAACTCTGGAATGCGCGGCCCGCCCGATCTCTATGCTGATGCGCGCAACGACCAACTATTATATGCACAACTCGGTTGAAATTGATTGCGCTACTCCTTGTTGGCTGCTACCGGAAGGTGGAGCGCAATCCGCCACAATCCCACACGGAATTCCTTCTGCTGGAAGTTCATATCTTCTATCTAGCGCGCAAATTTTGGTACCGTACCATCCAAAAGAGCGGGGGAGGAAAATATTCGGGCCGGCTTTGCGAGATAAAGCGGCGGCGACCGACTAACCGACCAGCCGGCGCCAGAAGCCCGCGGCTGCCAGCGCAAAGCTTGTCGTCGTCGTCGTCGTCTCCGTCGTCGTCTGCGCGCGTTGCCTTCCTTCGCCGTCTTCTCAAGCGCGCAGTACATACACATCGACATTACGGGCGCATGTCGACAACAGAACCGAACGACACCGTCGGGCGGAACAACGCGGAAAGAGTTACGTTATGGAGTTGTCGTCTCGACTCGACCGAAGGGACTGGGCGCAGCTTTCCACTGGTGGCGGCAACTGGCAAACAAACAGGCGGCTGCCGAGGCGTGGGAACCTTATCAAACTCGCAATTGTCTCCGTGTTGCTCGCTCGCCGATTGCCCAAAAAGAAGGTTCAATCTCCAAAATCGCAGCGCAAACAGCGACCGTTCGACGCCAGTCGAGAATGCAGTCTTCGTCGCGCAAGTCCAGCAATCAACTTGACAGCGAAGCAGCCGCCCGCGCGCAAAGAACCAGCCAACTTTCAAAGTTTCGTTCCGCTCTCCCCGGTCAGCTGTTTCGCGCCGCCGACGCGTTCGCGCCATGCGACGACAGGGGGCGCTGCGATCAAACCGACCAATGAGCGGTGAGAAGGGCGTATCCAGCGTTTCACGTTTCATTCATCCCTCCAGTCTGGTCCGTTCAAGCGCGACGCCAGAACAGCTGTTTGGTCTTTGTGGCGTTCTCGCGCTCTACTCGAGTGGGCTTTGTCCAACTTTTGAGATTTCTGAGCTGGTATCGTGGATTTTGAAGAAGCCACTCGTGAATCGCCCTTCTCTCCTTGCCATGCTCTTGTTCTGACCTCGAGGAGAGAACTTCTTCTCCAAGCTTCTCCTGTTTTACCGCATCTACCGTGAATTGCCCTGAAGTAGGGGAGGGAAGGTCATGGCAAGCGTTGGCGAGCCGACGGCGCTGCTCTGCGACGAGATCCTGGCCGGCGAGTTGTGGTTCGCCTCGGCGGCAGCGCCGCAGTCGTCCAAACTGCTGCTGGACGTGTACCAGGGGCAGCAGCCGTGCTCCTCTGCTCTTCTGCCGTCCTTGGCGCATCCCCCCTTGCCCAGCGGAAGCGAGGAAGGGGCAACGACGGAATCGGCCAAGGCGGCGGCGGAGGAGGTGCTGAACAGCACGCAGCGCAGCTCGGTGAACCCGCTGCCGACGGCCGAGGTGGACGGTCGCGTACTGAAGAACATGCTGGAGGCCGAGGAGCGCAGCGCTGTCCAAAGCGGCTCGGGCAAGAGCTACTTCGACCTTGTCCAGCTTCACGTGGAGCCTTGGATGCGACAGAAGACGGTCGACTGGATGCTTGAGGTAGTGGCTGCGCTGGATTGCCCGATCGTTGTTGTAGACAGTCGGACGTCTTACATACATAGACAAGCTTAGTTCGGTTCGAGTGCTGTGCATTTGCGATTCGGTCCAAGGGGAGGCCGTCTGCTGGCAGGTGTGCGTGGAGGAGAAGGCGGAGGCGGAGGTGTTCGCGCTGGCGGTGCTGCTGCTCGACCGCTTCCTCTCGGTCCAGTCGATCTACGCCAACCAGCTGCAGGGTCTGGCGGCGGCGGCCATCTTTGTTGCCGGCAAGCTCAAGATGACCAAGCCCTTCACGGGACAGCGCCTGTCCGACTACGCGGCCAAGAGCGTCCCAGTGGGACAGCTGATGGTGGGGTCGGTTGTCGGCGCCGAAGTTTGAGGAGACAAGCGTCCAGTTCGCAAGGCGGCCGTTTCAGAGCTGGGAGCTGCTGCTGCTGAGTCGCCTCAGGTGGGACGTCTCCTGCGTGACCGCCTACGACTTCATGGAGCAGACCCTGGCTAGGCTCGGTTTCCACCGCTCCGTGGAGTCGCAGCTGCGCAACCGGTGCCACCTCGCCATCCAGAGGGTCGTCAGAGGTGAGATCATCTGTCATTTGCGCGCACTTCATGAGAGGTTATCGTCTTCTTTGGCCTTCGTTCGGCGCGTTATTTTTGAACCGCCTTCATGGAGTATTAGTAAGCTGGCGGCGGTGCTTCTTGCGCGCCGCGTTTTTGCGCTGACGGATCCATAGAATTCGCTTAGGCGCGCGTGTGTGTGACCGGGTTCCGGCGACTGGTTTTTCGGCGCCGGTGTCACATGCCAAAACCGTTCTATGCCAAATCCGCCCCCCGGCGGTTTTGGCATATGCCAGTTTCGCCCCCCGGCGGTTTTGGCATACATGCCAATACCGCCCCCTCTATGCCAATTCCGCCCCCCTCTTTCTAAAGTACCTGTCATCGAATTTTGTCTGCCTCACGCAGCAGCCATGACCGCTCGCGTGCCGAATACAGTGGCTAGGGATGCTTGCAAAGGAAAGGAAAGATGCACGTGTAAGAGAATCGAGTGAGAGATTGTTGTTTAGAAAGTGCTGTGTCTATCTCCTATCTATGCCTAGGCATTCACACTTGGGCTATCTCCTTGTGGGATAGGCATCAACCTTGGCTAAGCATCCCACTTACAGTTTACACTAGAACTCGGCCGACGGGGCGTCTCGTGGTCTCAACTCAACTGAGGCTTAGTTAGCGAGACCACCATTTGGAAAGGCTGCACTTCTAGTTCCATTTGTCGTCCGGTCATTTAAATTAAACGCCATGTAACAACTTTAAGTACGCACGTAATATGATTTCAGTTTCAGCCATAACTTGGAAATCAGTACACTTCAGACAGAGAGGACCTGGAGGAATGCTTGACTTAGATTTGAGATTTCAACACCGGAATTATAGATTGAGTGAATTGGTGGACTCATTCAGAATGTCCCAGCGTACGGTAGTCTCAGTTGACTGAGCCAAACTCGACTGCCTACATATCTGCGCTGGCCGCTGGCATTGTCAAGTGGCAAGCAGATGTCATTTTGGGATAGATTAGAGTCAGGAGTTACGTAGTACCGATCTATCATCACGAACAACTTGTTCTCCCTTCTCACCCGAAGTGAAAGCGGGGAGGGGGCGGTATTGGCATAGAGGGGGCGACTTTGGCATATGCCAGTACCGCCGGGGGGCGAAACTGGCATATGCCAAAACCGCCGGGGGGCGGTTCTGGCATGGGGGCGGTTTTGGCATGTGACACCGGCCAAATTCCTGCGCTCTCGACCGATTTGCCGATTTCATTCAATTTGCTCCGGCGCCGACCGGCGATTTCCCACACCTTTCCGGGCGGAGTGATGAATCGCGAGGGGGAGTTGGTCGGCTGTAATTGCCGCCGCGCGACGCCGTTCCCCAGCTAATTTATCGCGCTCTGCTCCCACCCCCGACTGCCGAAACTTGAGAGGCGCTCTACGGGTGACGGCAGTGGGAGAGAGCAGCCACTTTTCATTTCGATCACTTCCCCGCGCCATGGGAACTTGGACAGGCCCCCCTGCGGTGACGCGCGACCGAGACACTAATTATTGCTGGTCGCTGGAAGGGCATTCTTGGCATTCCTAGAAGACTCATCCATCCTTCCATGCGATTTAATCTTTTGAAGTCAGGCGCGCGCCCAAAATCTCTCAGCACTGGTCGTCTCCAAACAGCTGATGGGGAGCGGCGGAACAGCTGATAGGGGGAATTTGCGACTTTAGGAGGGCGGTATGTCGTCGCGCCTTTATCACGAAGACAACAAAGCGCAAGTTCGGCGCCAGAAGTTGTCAAGATAATGTGAGTTTTGGCGCGAGCCGCGCCCGCTCGAACGCTCGGTCAGTCGTTGGGTCGGAAGGGGCGCGCTGGGGCTTTTATGGCTCATATTGTATTTTTGATTCTGTGTTCAAAGGCGGGAAGCGCGCCCGCGCAAACGCGTGAAACAGCGTCGTCGGCGACGGCGCTTCGCATACGGCTGGCGCGCGGCCTCGGCGGCCGCGTACAGATCAAGTTGACGAGCAGACGAACCGCATTCCTGAAACTCCTCCTCCCGTCGCCCTCTTGCCCGTTTGTTGCGGCCCGTGTGACAACACAAAGGTCTTCTTGTTCTCCAGGCTGAAACTTTCGTCTCGCGCACATGTCACGCATCATACGGGCTATGGGGACACAGAACACTTCTTCTTCGTCGCTCCCGCCATCCGTCGTCGGAAATGGGCCCGACAAACGATTCCCTTCGCTGATAACCAACTGGGGGTCGGCCCATTTCCGCCCCGGAATCGAGGGGCTCCAACTTTGCGGGGCCGAAGAAAGGTGTCTTTGTTTGCCCCCATCACCAAGTTCTAGTCTGTCGCCTGCTGGCGGCGGCTGTTCCTTTGGCCGCCTTGTGACAGGCGGCCAGCCAGCCTCCATCCCATGACAAAGTGATTCAGCGGAACGCGCGCGCGCGCCAGACGAGCACCGCGTCAACTTGTATCGCGCGCGCCGATCTTGACGAGCGCGACTGCTTGTCTCCTCGCACTCTCAGCCATAGATGGGCAAGGTTCAAAACTTAGCCCTGGCAGGTCCCAGACCCCATGCGTAGTGGTCAGTCAGGAGTCACATATTTTCCTAAAATGCTGCAAAAGTAGTGGGTCAATGAGAAATCTTGAAGTGCCATTGTAATAAGAAGAATAGTGAAGAATAATAATGACTGTAGGATACACGAAATGACAGAAAATTCATGCGTGCAGGCAAGAAAATTTGGAATTCAGAGACTAAACACCCAGGAAGTGGGGTGAAAATAGCGCCGCAGGCGAAAATTTTTAATTTTTGGGTTAAGTATTTACAGAATCTGCACAAATATGCAATCATGTGCTCAAATTTCTCGGTTGGCATGCGTAGTGGTCCGGATTGGCCTTGCGTAGTGCGTAGTCCTCCCAGAATTAAGGGTTGGATTTGCCAACCCTTGCCAACCCTATGCCCATCTCAGCTGCCTTCCCTTCCGTCGAGCGGCTTTCTCCCGCCAAAGTCACGGTAGGCCGATGCAAGCAGGAGAAGCTCAACAAGTGAACGTCTAACGGATTCCGTTTCTTCGCCTGCTGGCCTGCCTCTTCTCCAGGGCGATGATTTAGGATCCGGCCCACGGCCAACTGTTGTGGGTTAATCCCCGGCGGACGTGCGGTCGTGTCGGTGCATCTGCCGCGATTCTATCTCGCGAAAACAATTCCATCACCCCCATTCCTCCTCGAGTTGCGTCACATCGGCGGCGGCGGCGCCAGTCCACTTTTACAGGCGCGCCTGCCCTCCCTGGCCCGGTAATTGTGGACGACGCTTCGCTCTTCGACCCTCCCTCAGTGTCCTCAGCCGTTCGCCGGGAAAGGTACATACAAAGACCACGGTAGCAGGCGGACAGGGAGGGAAACACGAGGCGCCGCGCAATCTTGCACGGCGCCCCCTGCAACCATCAATAATGATCATCCCCCACTCGCTCGCTCGATTGAGAAAGCTCGAGCGTGCGTGCTGCTGTGCGCGATTGTTGTTGACTCGCGGCTCGGGCTTCCCCACTGGGAGGATTTTCGAGGGAAGGAGACGTCTGCTGTCTGCTGTAAGAGTGGGACAAAGACAATGTCTGCGCTCATTCCGATGCATGAGGGAGACGGAAGGACTGTTTGCCTAATGAGCGTCGAAATGGGAGACAGCGACGCCGAAACAGCGGCGGTCCAGCGCACCCCTTTGTTCCGACCTCTTTTAGGCGGAGATTGGCCGATCCTAAAACCACGCCATAATCTCCCAGGCATTTTTCACACGTTGTTTCAGGGTAGTTGAGCTTCTATGGGGTCTTGACAACACTGGTGATGTGAAAGACAAAAGGGGGAATTTGAACACGATGATTTGAAGGGCACGACACCAACACGACAGGGCATGTACCGGGTGTCCCATAAATCCAGACCCCCCATCCACAGCAAGTTACAGGAAACTCTACGCGGTGAAACTTTCACAGATTGAAGTTCAATGTCTTGGGACATCTGACACCAAATTTTAGCATCATACTCCAACTTTTGCGGAATTGCGGGCACAAAACCCAAAAATGGTTAATTACTCAAGACTCACCGTCTTCTGTCTGCCACCACTTTCGCTAGACTGCAGCTAATTTGGTGCGAGTTGTACCGCTTTGAAGTAGACAGATTAGGCTTTCGAATGGTCTTTGAACGAAAATTGTAGCTTGTACCACGCTTGAGAAAGGTCGAAACAAAGTTGGTTTGCCGGCCCCAAAGCAGGAGGCAGTCAGCCCCTCCTGCTGCAGCAGGGCCTCCTCCACGACTGCCAGCGGTCGTGACCAATTTTGGGTTTTGTGCCCGCAATTCCGCAAAAGTTGATGCTGAAATTTGGTGTCAGATGTCCCAAGACATTGGACTTCCATCTGTGTAAGTTCCAAGGCGTAGAGTTTCCTACAACTTGCTGTAGAGGGAGGTCTGGACTTATGGGACACCCGGTACATTCATATACAGTACGTTGGAGCGACGATCGGCCGTCTGATTATTACCGCACCTCCAGTGTATTTTCAGAGTTCGAGCTGGCGACGATGCTTCCCTCCCTCCAGAGCTGCATGTGTCTAATGGTGGCGGCTGACCAGCTCTGCCTTCCGGACGTCCAGAATCGAGTCCTCGTCGGCATTCGGACCATCTTCCAAATCGACACCGTGAGTTCGCCTGTCGGTTTGTGCCTCCCTTCCACGCTTACATGGCATCATCGCGTTGCAGAACCTGATGTGGCCCTACGTCAGCCTGATCCACTGCCTGTACAGTTCGCCGTCCACTGACGCTCCGACCGCAACCTGCCAAAGCTCCTCTAAGTTTTGAACAGCGCCGACTTTTCGAGTTTTCGACGGTCGGCGGCGCTCTGCGCATTTTTTACCCTGTGTCCAAATTCCCTCCGCTTTCCAATAGTGGCGTGGTCCCTTTTTCTCCACTCTGTGTCTCAGCTGTGCAATGTCATCATGGTACCTTCTGTGTTCGTCCACTTTGCCCTCCTTCGCGCGCGCGCCCGATGCAGTAAAGCTATTTTGTTGGAAATTTCCCAACAATTCGCATGATACATATACATACACAACGCATTTGTCGAGGAGGCGAGTGTTTGTACTTACGTTCGAGGCGGCGAAGGGCGCCTCTTTTTACCCAGCTTCTGCCCTCCCGAACGCGCATCAGTGTAAAGCAGTGTGGTTTCTGTGTATCCACCTACTCCGTTTGTGCCGCGTTGTTGCTCTTTTTCGCGATGTTGCGTTTCCGTGCTGTTGGTTGGCGGTAGCCAAGGTGCCGAGGTCGAGAAGAGCTAGCTTGTGTGCCCTCCTGTGTGCATTAGGTGTATTGTCGTCATTCGGTACAGATTTGTAGTCTAGTGGAGTGACGGACCTTCTTTCGGGTACATAGTTGGGTCGGTCTTGTCGTGAGATTCGCGCGTCGGGCGTCGGTGCGAACTACTAGACATCTTGTGGATTTCTCATTTCTGGCGTCGGCCGGCAGTTAGTGAGGAAGGTAGTGAGGATTATGTAA